>LOEQ01003171.1:197568-211495 GCA_001685075.1 Bramus lutescens | reverse complement strand
ACACACACACACACACACCGCCAACAAAGGCCATACCTCATCATACTTCCCAAACGATTCCACCAGCTGGGACCAAGTAAATACTGAAACATATGAGCCTGTCGGGACTGTTCTCATTCAAACCAGCATAGTTAGCCAAGAAAGCTCACACACAAAGTGGGTTTGATCTCCAGCACTCCATAAAATTGGACATGGTGGTGCATACCTGCAATCCCAGCCCCCTCAGCAGAAGTTCAAGGTCATCTTCAATTGTACAGTGAACTCTTGACCAACCTGGGACACATAAGATCCTACCTCAAAACAGAAGAACAACAAAAGCAGCAATCTTTATAGTATCTCTTCAGGGTGTCAAAACAGTGTTGAGGCAGCCTAAAAGAACACAAAGAAATGAAAAATTATGCTCACACACAAAAAAGGATCCACATGCTCATAGCAATTGAATTACTAATAGCTACAAACTAAAAACATGTAAAATGTCTGTCAGCTTGCTAGCGGGCAATCAGTCTCCTCTGTAATGTGGAATACTGTACTGTGACCAAAACAATAAGTGCATTGGACTGGGGTGAGTCTCTAAAGAGCCATAGTGACAACATATTTAGTTCCAGAAGGCCACATGCTGCACAGTTCCATTCATGTTGCTGTTGTTGTTGTTGTTGTTAGGATGGCAAAGTCAGCAGAGGAGCACACAAACAAGAGTGAGGTTGGGAGGGGCAAGAGGTATGGGTCCCTGAAAGGCTGCTTGTGGCCTGGGTCTGCTCTGTAGATCAACTGTATCAGCTGCGGTGTCCTGGCATCATTACCCTCCTCCAGTGGTTCCATGAGCTATTACCATCGTAGGGCGTGAGCTATAGGAAGCATCGATGGTCTGTGTTATTTCTTGTAGCTTCCTGTGAACCTGCAGTTAAGAGCTTGGAGAAAAGGGATGAGAGGAGGAATGGGTGGCCTCCAGACATTCTCAGAAAACGTTTTACTCTCAGAGGCTATAACGTTTCAGAAAGGAAACACCTCCACAATCTATTTTTGCCTGTGCTGAGCGCGGCCAGTCTTCAGAGCTTCGAGATAATAGATACTCAGGGCAGGCACAGCCCAGCTATTGCCCAACTCTTGACTCTTATTTGGGTCCTGTGTGTACAAAATTAAATGTATTAATACTGTTTAATGGGAGACCTTCTGAACATCCCAATGGACTGTTATATCTTTCCTTCTCCCCCAAGGAGTATTAAGGTCACAGAACTAGAAGGTTATTGCATGCTAGTGACTTCAAAGCCCAGGCTTGGGCATCAGTCATGGGTTCATATCTCAATACTACCATTCATGTTTGCATGATTGTTGGCATATTAGCTACTCTTTAGGACTTGAGTTCTTTAATGTAGTATAAGCTCTAAGAAGTCATAGATGTGATTGCAAAGAATAAATGGGGCGAGGAACAAAACCATTCAGACATGCTCTGCAGATGCCAACTTCACTGCTTCTACATAAACGGTTACAGCAGTGGCAAAGCAAAGCAACCAAAGACATTTCACCTTTGTCGCTCTCTGGCAGTGGGATCTCTGGAAGACCTTTAGCGTTTTAGACTGTAGTGTTCTCACATGGAATCTTCTAATTTCCATCTCCTTAGATACAAAGGTGATCTTCTTTAAAAGAGATGGCACAGGAGCAGCATTTGTAGACTGAGGTGTCATTCAGTTCGAATCCTGAGTCTGCCTCACTTCTGAAGTGCATACTACTAATGAATGAACCAATGCCCATCCCCCTTCCTTCAAGACCGTCATTTTGTTCCAAACAGCGCTATTGACTCCACTCACCCCAAGTGCTGAGCCATGATTAGTCTGAGGTCAGCCAATAATTGCTGAGGGGCAAATTAACCTGCGTTCCTACTTTCAACCCATTTTGTGTTTCTCCAGATAAAGTTTTATTGGAACATGGCCACTCACTTTGCTTTCCAGTTCTGTGGACAGAAATGAGTATCTGTGACAGAAACCATGTGAGCCACACACTTTCACTATTTATTGCACAAAATATATTGTCAAACTCTTTTCTAAAGAAAGTAGGAACATTCCTTCAGTGTCCCTGCTTCTCTTGCAGCTATAGTGAGTGGGTCATCAGCCTGCTTCTCCCAGCTACTTGTAGCAAACAAAACCTGTCCAAACTGCTGTCTCCTTTTGACAGCTCAGTATGGCCTGATGTTTCCAGTATGTTTCTTATGGAGGAGTTACACAGAAATGAGCATGGGAGCGGCCTGAGTGGAGTTCTGAAGAAGTCAGAAGGGGGAGATTCTTCACAGATATACTCACACTGTTGCCCTGGCTCTGAGCTCTCACTTCTAGTTTGTTGTTGTATGAAAATATTTTTTAATCAAGCTTTAATATATGTTTGTTATTATTGCCTGTGACTGAATGCAGTCCAACCATCATAGCCCTTCACTATCTGTGAAATTTTGAGCAAATTGCTTAATTTCTTTAGGCCTCAGATTTCCTGTTTCTCACTTTAATAATAATGGGCTTTGAATTAGATGATAAATATGAAGCTTTTTGCCCAGTTTCTTCTGCAGAATAAGCAAGTAATTGGAAGTTATTATCTCTCCCTTCTGATGAGCTAATATAAAATTCTAAATTCCTCTACGTCTGTGTCTACACAGGCATGTATTTTCCAAACTAAATACCTTTTTATAGAAATAATGCTTTATTTGGACATGTTTTGACAGCTAGAACATGTGTTCCAATTGCAAACAAAAACATTTCCAATCGTTGTTTTGATCCTCGGTGAGGAAATGAATGTTTTGTGTCTGAGCTGTTAAGCTACAAAACATGTCTGTTAACTATATATACATGTACATATATGTGTGTTTATGTATGTATTACAGATATATTCATCAGGTTCTTATATATTACAGATATATTCATCAGGTTCTTAGAATGTTGTCTTGGGGAATCACCCAGTGGCTTCTTTGCTCTTAGGCAAGGCTTATAGTTTACAAGGGAGAGCAGATCAAACTGTCTGAAAAAAATTATTGAAATGGCAGCTGGGAGAGACAGCCTAGTTATGGATGCAAAACTTCATGCTCCTGGTAATGGCTTTGATGTTATTCCTAGTGCTAGCTGGCTGAACTTCCACATGACACCATGAATCTAGAACTAAATAACGTTATGTCTTGAGTATCACATAATATCAGTCTTTTTTATTGAAAATATATACATTTTTTCCCTTTCAGGGTCATGAGAAAACCCTATTTTCCCCAGGAATATAATTCATTTGAGGCTTATTGTTAATGTTCAACAACAGTGACAGGGCTTATCTTTTTATAATCATATTACTTCTCTTTCAGATTTTTCATGTAGTAAATGAAAAAGTAAGACCCATGGATAGCATATCCTTTTTGCTGGCATTTAGGATAAAGAGAAACCCAATAAATCACGCCTCAAGCAGCTCTACCAATTTTGAATTATAAGATCAGGATATAACTTCCGCAGATAAATCACCAGGCAAATGTGCCATGGCCCATCTCATTCAGAGAGTGAAACTGGGGTTCTGCTCTTACAGATCCCCATTGTTTTAACCCGGAGTAACTTGAATGGACACCCCATCCTTTCAGCTGTGGTCCTCCATTGACAGTTCTGTGAAATAGTCATGTGGCTTATTGCTCCCAGGGGGCTTGCAACATGTTGTGATTTGTTTTTAAGTTAATTATACTCTCCATTATAAGATCAAAATAAAATTGCTATTACTCAAAACCATGAGACTTGCCAAAAATTTTAAAGGAAATGCTTTGTGGGCTCGAGAAGTGGCTCAGCAGCTTAGAGTGTGCACTAGCTACTCTTGCAGAGCTTTTACTGGGTGGCTAACAACTCAAGCTTTGGGGGGGACTAGGGACCTCTGGCATCTGCAGGTAACTTGCACACACATATACATAATTTTAACCACCTCCAAAGTACTTCTTTGCATCTGTATAACCCATTTTATAATAGATCATCTCAAACCCTTCAGAGGTAAAATAGTCTGGGAGTTAGAGATGTGGCTCGGTTGGCAGAGTATTTGCCTAGCGTTTGGAGGTCCTGGGCTACAGCCCCAGCTCTGCATTAAACCAGGTATGGTGATGTATGTATGCTTAAAATTACAAAACTGAAGAAGATCAGAAGTTCAAGGCTGTCTTCTGCTGTACGGGGAGTTTGAGGCCAATGTGGGATGCATGACACCCTGTCTCAAAGTGAAAAATGAACAAAGCTGTCCATTTCTGTCTGGACTTCAAGGACCTCACTGACTGGTATTTCCTTTAGGCTCCGTGGTCTATCAGAAAGCATCACGTGTCTGTTCTCTTCAGATGATTTTGTTCTATAAGAAACAGTATTTGAAGGAAAGTTTCGTCAGCTTGGTGGGAAAAAGGCACGTCTCTCATTCATCAGCAAGCTCACTGATTCCTGCTTCCTTTCAGGAAATTGCACCAATGTGCCATTCCTCCAAATCATTTTCAACATGAGTACGTTCAAATATATATGAAAAGCAGCTAGAGATATCTGAATTTCAGATGTGTGGCACCAAAAATGACTCCGTTTTTCTTCTTGGGTTTTAGGGTTTTCACGAAGCAGTGTGAAGGTGCCACTAGGTGAGAAGAGGGGAGACCACCATGTTCTCAGAGGGGAGGTCCCTCAAAGCACTAATTTTGGTCAAATCAATCAGGGGAGCCTTCAGTTTTGGTAATACATGATGACACTGACAGTGGTACCCAGTGTCCGCTGTGTGCCTTGCTTCCCCGCGAGGACTTGGAACAGGCTGTGACTAGCTATCAGTCCTCTCGTTCATAGTTTAGGGGCTCCTCACTCTGATTAATTTACCATGACTTTGTTTTCCCCTCCATTTTCCATCTTTTGCTCTCTGCTCCCACTGATACAGCATGAAGTAACTATGTCTTATAGGCAGGGACTGTGACAGGCAGTGGTGGTATGTTTGAGTGGCTAGCGAGGAGTGAGGAGAGGGTTCAGTGGATAAAGCACACGCTGTGCCAGCGTGTGGACCAGCATCCCACGAATGCCAGGTTGACATGGTCACCACCTCTTGTAGTCCCCCCACTCCAGAGGCAGGGATGGGATCTTCAGGGGAAGCTGGCTAGCTAATCCAACTGTGCTCACAAACATTCAAGCATGCATGCATACAGGCCATATATATGCACTAAAAAATTTTAAGAGATTAAAAATAAAATTTCTGTTCTCTCAAGAGGAGTAAAAGAAAAGAGGGAAGACTAGAAAAAGGAGAAGTGGAAGTAAAAGGAGACGGGTCAGTCGTTCTTGAACTCTTTGGACTCCTTTCCCCGACGTATCGACCAAAACCTTGCTTCCCTGTTGCTCTCTTCATTTTTTTTAATTATTCATCCACTCATCCATATTTATTAAGTTTATTTACTGCGCCAGGCATTCAAGAGATAAGTGAGAGCAGGGTGGACATGGTTCTTACTCTCATTTAACTTATAATTGAATTGAGAACAGACATTAAATGAATAATTACATAAATAATTTTATTATATTCTCATTCCTGTTCAGATACTCAAAACTATGCTGTATCTCCATATTTTTCTTCTTAAAAATTCTTCCTGTTTCTAAAACTCTATGATACATAATTTAGGACATATAAGAATACATCAAGAAAAAGTAACCTAAGATGTTCTAAAGCCCATAATTATTGTTAGCAATCTTCTTGGATCTGTTTCTTTCCTTGGTGTCCAATGTATACCCGTGTGTGTTCTAAGTGTTGTATATACTTATGGTTTTGATTGTACTATATATTTATGTTCCCTTTAAGTGATTTTCAGGTGTATGATGCATATATGTGTGCATGAGCCTGTGTAATGTATGTGTGTGTACATGAACCTGTATGTTATATCTATGTATGCATGAGCCTGTGTGGTGTATGTATGTGTTCATGAGCCTGTATGGTGTATGTATGTGTGCATGAGGCTATGTGGTGTATGTATGTGTGCATGAGGCTGTGTGGTGTATGTATGTGTGCATGAGGCTGTGTGGTGTATGTATGTGTGCATGAGGCTGTGTGGTGTATGTATGTGTGCATGAGCCTGTGTGGTATATGTATATGTGCATGAACCTGTGTGATATATGCATGTGTGCATGAGCCTGTGTGATATGTGTGTGTGTGTTCATGAGCCTGTGAGATATGTGCATTATATACACGAGCCTGTGTGTTATATGTATGTGTGCATGAGCCTGTGGAGAGCAGAGGTCGACATTGGATGTCATCCTATATTGCTTTTCACCCCATTTTTTGAAACAAGGCCTCTCACTAATGCAAGAACTTGATATTCAGCTAGAGGCTGTCCAGATTGGCCCAGAATCTTTCTCCTCTAACTCCCCGTGCAGTGGGGTTACAGCTATGAGTCACCACAGGATCTGACTCAAGTCCTCATGCTTGCACACCAAGCCATCTCAACAGCCACAGAATGATTATGAAGCTGCTCACATTGTTAACATTCATGAATATAGATTTCAGGCTGTGTGTCATGCCACACACATACCTGTAACCTGAGCATTTGGGAGGTAGAGGCAGGAGCAGTAATTCATTGTCATTCTCAGGTACACAGCAAATTCAGTGTCAAACTAGGTTATGTGACATTCTGTTCCCAGAACAATAAAAATAAAATAGTAAGCAGATATAAAAAATATATTTTATTTGCTGGATGATCTAAGTTTTCAGCATAAACGTACCTGTTTCTCTGGCTACATTTTGGGTATATCCTCTAGTTTTGTGTGATTTTATACCCATATTGAGAGAAACATGGATTTTTGTATCTAAGATTATTAGTCCATCATATAACATGGAGTTGTGATTGCTAGATCAAAGAATATAAATGGTTTTTAAAATCATCATGTATCATGTCATGCACAACATATTATAAAATATACTTTTGATCTATTGTATATAATATGGCATGAAGCAATCTTCAGTGTGCTAGAGTCCTATCAATTTACACATAGACTCCTGGTGTGTTTAAGTGCCTACTAAATATTTTTGATGCCATTAGAATTTTCTATATTTTCAGTATATATCCAATGGATAGACAAAAGAGACATCCAGCACTTTAATATTTCAATTTATATGCCACCCAGCTGTATTTTGTGTGTGACTATGATTTGGCAATTTTCTATTATGAATATGTTTTGGTTAAGAATAACAACAGAAATTACAGATGTCACATTGCATATTTCATTAATATGATTAAACACATTATTTATGTAATACATTAATAGAGCCGTGTATTATTTCCTAAGATTCCTAACAGTGGTTTTTGTGAATGTAATGCATTCTTTTTCATCGCTGCTTTACCCGTGGACAGTGTGTGAGCATGAACAAGAAATTCCATCTCCATCGTCTCTGTTTATGAACCCGTTCTCCCCCGATTCCCTTTATTTTGCACAAAAAGTCAGTATCACAGCAAATATTTATCATCTTAAAATGTATTGCCGTAAATCCATCTGTTTTCTTAATTTGTTTGGTTCCTTCGCCTTTTCTTCTAATTCTTCACATCAATTTCAGAATTACATTGGATAATTCAAAACACTGCTTGGGTTTCACCTTGAACGATTTAAGGATACAAATTAAGCTCTCGCATCTGTGTAACACCAACTCTTCCCCTCTGGAAATACTGTCTGCTTCTGAAACAGTCCTCATGTCTGCAGTGCTGGAGGAAGGGCTGATGCTGTTACTCCTGGATAACAGCACTCTTCTTAATATTAAATGGAGTTTCAGAGCTTTGTTTGTGAGCAGTTTCTTTTCCATTTCTTAAAAGACGGGCCTCTCCTAATTTGAGTCTTCCTGCATCTTCTTATTTATGTCAGTACAGATAGCTTGTGCCCACCCAGGGTCTACCACCCCCAATGTGATAGATTCCAGCTGAACTGCCAATACCTGGGTCCTGTGACTATCTCATTTTCTCCAACCTGCCATATTGTCCATTTGCTGTGCTCTAGGTTCATCCTAGGCTAGAATATTGAACCATCAAGATGACTGCCCTGATCTCATCCCTGGGCTTGTACATAGGGGATCTCGATCTCGATAATCCTCTTAAGATTCTCGTCCCTGGTGGTTCTAGGCTGTGGTTAGTTGACAGTTATAACTAAGAGGCATGCTCTGTCACTTGTCTCTGTCCTCAGTCTTCCTGTTTTCAGCTTCCATTCAGCTTCCATCCGTTCCCTTCACTCAATTGGCCCCCTTGAGTGTGAGCACCTTTTTCTTGAGACTACAAAGTATTTGATTGGAAACGTTCTTGTGTTAATTTTTCATAGTTTGCCTTTTTTTGATTCATGTATCTTACTATGAAATTATAGCAGAAGAAAAAAGCAAATAGTAAGGGGAGGGCTAAGTCCCACGACAGTGAAGAGTCAATTGCATCCTTAGCCATGTGTTGATACTGTGTGGGATTTCAGTTTAGCCCTGCCCACCCTGAAGGCTGAAATCAGTCTGTACTCTGCATCATGCAGGTCTGAGAGATGCTGATAGGTAGCACTTGTCATCTTAATTTGGGAGCTGAGATGGCCCTGGCCTGGTCTGACATAGTCCTTTCAGCAACAGCTCTCAGTGAGATCGGCCAGTGAGCACTGTCTTGGCAGTGGGGAGCAGCAGCTGGATTCTAGTACATGAAGTTGTGCACAGGAGCAGGGCTTCCAGGAAGTCCCATTTGAACTCATACACCAGCCCTGGGCATCTGCGGCTGTCTCTGGCACACGCACAGGTCAGGAGAGTGTACTGTGTTGATGGGAATGGGTGCAAAGGGGGAGTGTATTATGTAGTAGATGTTCTCAAATGCTCTTGGGACACAGTGCTCAGATCCTGATGCATCTGCTTTACATGGGTCCTGGGGACCTCTATGCCTGTCCTCATGTCTGAGTGACAGGTACTTTACCTGCTGAGCCGTCGCTCTACCTCTCTTCCTGTCTTTGTAACAATAGGACTTGATTATTACTTTCCATGATTTTCTAAGTTTTACTTAATACATATTCATTGTAATATATTAGATAAATATAAAAGAATGTGAGCAAGCAGAAGAAAAACACCCCAATCCTATTTTATGTATGCATTCAGAAGCACATATTGCACTTCTGCTTTCTTGTGTGCTGTTGTCCCTCATTGAGATCCTGCCTGACAAACTGCTTTCTAAACCTTTTAAAATTATAATTGCATCATATATGTTTTAATTTATCAAAAACCTTGTAAGAATAGTATTAATGGATATGTATATGGTTATATTAGAGGTTCTGTGTTTGATTTGAATAGCCTTACAAAATCAAATTGACAGAGCATGCAGGATCATACTGTCCACATGTGGAATATTTCAGCTGAGGACATTCAGTTGAACAGAGATTCCTATTGCATATACATTTCCCTCAAAACATGCACATGTTATTCTGAGTGGAAGAAAGAGATGAAAGTACACAGAGAAGGGAAACCTGAGTCAGAAGCCCTGTGATGCTATAGACGGAGATGAAGACCAACGTTAACATCTAGAAGGTGCCTCCCAAGTTTTCTTCTTACTTTTAGAGTGACCGCTCAATTGTCACAGCCATGGATATTTCAGTGCCTTACATTGTTTAATCTTTCACAGCTTTTGGAACTGTTTCTTGTCCTTCTCTCCCTCCTCATCTTCCTCTTTATTTACTGTTTAATTATTTGTCTATTTATCTTTGAGACAGGGTGTATCATGTTCCCCAGGCTGGCCTCAAACTTTATGTGGCTGAGATGACCTTGAACTTTAGACATTATTAACTTCTTACCTTCATCTGATTGTTGAGATTGCAGGCATATACAACCACACCTGGTTAGTGTGGGGCTGGGAATTGAACCTGGGGCTTCATTGTGCTAGGCAAGCACTATGCCAACTGAGCCCCAGCCCAACCCTTCCCCTCACCTTCGTCAACATCATGCTGTTCCTGTTCTCCCTTGCCCATTTCCTCTCAGCCTCTTCCTCTCATTCTGCCATTTCCCTCCTCCCCTAGCATCATACATCTGCCTATGTTTTCTTTTCTCCATCAGCTGTCTCCTGGGGTTTCCTCTTTCTCTCATCCTTCACTCCTCTGGATTTCATTCTACCTCTTGACATCTCTTTAACTCCTCTGGATGATGGTCTACCCATTGGCATCTCTTTCACTCCTCTGGATGACGATCTACCCGTTGACATTTCTTTCACTCCTCTGGATGACGATCTACCCGTTGACATCTCTTTCATTCCTCTGGATGACGATCTACCCGTTGACATTTCTTTAACTCCTCTGGATGACGAAATACTCGTTGGCATCTCTTTCACTCCTCTGAATGATGGTCTACCCATTGGCATCTCTTTTACCTCTCTGGACGACGATCTACCCATTGGCATCTCTTTCACCTCTCTGGATGACAATCTACCCATTGGCATCTCTTTCACTCCTCTGGATTTCGTTCTACCTCTTGACATCTCTTTCACTCCTCTGGATGACGATCTACCCCTTGTCATCTCTTTCACCTCTCTGGATGATGGTCTACCCATTGGCATCTCCATCCTTTTCTCTTTCTTATCTTGAGATATTCATTTGGCCTCCAGCCATCATCGTTGTCCATGTTCAAACATGTGCTTTTCTGTGTGACCTGGGCCACCACGCCCCTCACCCTGGAGCCCTCACATCTCCCTCTCTCCTACATCTTTTCATGAATCTGTTGGCTCCTGTGCCCTAGCTCCATGGAAGCATGCAAGAGAATATAACAAAGTGTGGTTGCTTCAGTGATCCAATGGGTCCCTGACTGGTGTTTGTGTTCATATAAGCATCATGGATTCCTACAGAAACCTCATCCCCTCCTGTATGTAGCAGTGCTGTCCTGAAGGGCCACCCTCTAGGCTCTTCTTCCTCTTCTTTTGTGTCATCAACTGTATTAAGGTTATTCCAGAAGTGACACTAATTATATCTTTTGCAATTATTATCTAACTTTCTAATTCTGTGTTGGTGCTAGAGTCTAAAACAATGTTATGAAAATTAATCAAAGGGTGAGAGAAACAGTATCCTGTATTAAATTATTTTTGAGTTTATTGATTCTCTAATTATTATACTAAATACTGTATTAAATTTAAGTATCACAGTGGAATTATGGGAAATTCATTCTGTACAAAGGAAGAACATTCCTTGTTACTGGCACCACAGGGCATTCAGCAGCTAGTAGCTCAGAGACCTCTTCTATTTACCATGGTCATTCCTGGGAGACAAGAGAAATAGCGTGGGTTCATAACAAATGAATCCTGTGAGTAAAATTGTAGTGCTAACTGGAGCTTATACTTCAGAGCCACTTTGAAGATCTTGAGCAGTGGTATAACTCTCTTCCCAGGCTCTGAAGTATAAGATTTAGGATGGGCAGGAATCCTTTATTTACAGATTCACCTCTGTTTTTTTTAATCAGTCTTGAGTTGCTCATACAATACAAGTGGATGGACTGAGCAAACTATCCCTTACTAGGTCTCTTCCTTCTCCTTTGGGAAGCAGTGGTGATGATTCTGTGTGCAGTATCTTTAAAACTGCTCTTTGTTGACTTTAAGAAAACTCAAGTAGGTGCTGGGAGTGTATCTCAGTTGACAGAAAACTTACTTGCTCAGCACCCATGAAACCCTAGGCTCTACCCCCACCACCACAGAAACCAGGTCTACCAGGGCCTGCCTAGAATGACAGCACTTGGGAGGTAGAGGCAGGATGGTCAAGAGTTCCAGCTCATCCTTAGCTACACAGCAGGATCAAGGGTATCCTGGGCTATATCTGTCTGCAAACATGAATAGAGCCCTGGGTTTTGGCTGGTGCTCCTTGTTCATCCCTGTCTCTGCCGTGGCTTGCAGGCATCTTCAGGAGGCAGAGACTGTTTGAGAGCCTCTCTTGGCTTTTTCTTGGTATGTCCCACGTCCAGGGAGTGGGTTAAGTATTTGTTCCTCAGAGTGGGGAATCCCTCCTCTATGCTGCTTCCCAAAAAAGATGAGAGGCCTTCAGCTAGTCTCGGGCCATGAGAAGTTACTCTGTTCTATCCCCTCTAATTACATGGTCACACCTCATTTACATGGCCTGTGCAGGTCTCCAACCATCTTCATCTTAAGTCTGTCTCTTTGCAGTGAGCAGGGAGGCCAAGAGGCTCTCGTTTCCACCCTTCATCCTGGTGTCAGGCTCACAACTTGTTCATTTCTTCCCCCCTTCGCTCCTGGAGTGGGGTCCTGTTGTTTGTGTGTAGTTTCTCCTGCATAGTCTATGTGGTGAGGACCCTTAACCTCAATTTCCAGATAGCTGTCCTGGGGAAGAGAAAGACTATTTATTGGCAAGGCTCTTGGCCTCAAAATGAGGATGGGAAAGTACTTTTTCTTCCCTACCCCATGACGTGCAGCTAGAGAGTCAGAACACCACGCACAGGAAGCACGAATCTCTGTCATGAGGAGTGAAGACACTTGTTAGGGTCCTGGCTCTTTACCTGCCACATAATGGGAAAACTGTTTGTCTCAGGCATCTTGCCTTGGGTGCTTAAGAGCATGGAACATAGGAATAAAAGCCCCCTAAGCCCTGCCCCTTCAGGTTAAGTACCACAGAAGAGGAATGCTAGGAACACACACACACACACACACACACACACAGAGAGAGAGAGAGAAGAGAGATCAGGCTCAATTTCAATGGGGGAGTTGTACCAGTCCTTAAAACAAAACAAGGGGATAGAGAGATGGCTCAGTGGTTATGAACACTGGTTGCGCTGCCAGAGGACCTGGGTTCAACCCAGCACCCACCTGACAGCTCACAACAGACATACATGCAGGCAAAACACCAATGCACATAAAATGAAAATAAATTACTAAAAAAATAAACAAACAAGCAAACCAAAACCCAGTTCCATCTTGTCTCCATAATATTGTAAAGGGCAAAAGTACTGACAGTATTTATCAATTAATTTTACAAAGTCACAATTACTTGGAAACCAAAACATACACACACATATGCACACCACACATTATAGATCCACATCCCTCATAGATGCAAATAAGTGATTCATAATCGATCATTAGCAGATGAAATTTGGGAATGTATTGATAACAGCAATTGCACGGTGTTTATTCCAGTTTTGTGAGGCCTGTTTGATATTAAAACAGGTAGGGCCATATGAAACACAAACAACTTGATGAAGAAATCTTGGGATCATGGAATGAGGCAGAAAACACTGACAAAACTCAATACCCGTTCCTAACACTCCCAAGAAGCCAGAGACAGTGGGACAGCCTCACGTGGGCAACATGTTCAGGCAGCCTCTTTTACAGACATCACGCATCATGATGCGACACAGAGTGCATGCATTCTCCTGACGTTGGGAAGCTGCAAGCGTGTTTACTCTCATCATTCTACAGGTCTTCCCTGCTTCACGTTCCCACAAAAGAGAATTTTACAAAGGAAGCTGTGAGATGATTTGGCAGGCAAAGGTGGTTATGGCCGTTAGGGATGATGACTAGAGCTCAGTTCCTGGGCCCCGCCTGTGAGAGGAGAGCGATGACTCCCCAAAGTTGTCCTTGGACCACCAAACTTTCATCAGAGCGCACACGTGCCCCCTCTTCTGCGCATGATATGATAATCAAATAAATGTGATTATTTTTCAAAAGAAAATAACTCCTGTTTGCCATAGGCATGATTTTCTGTCTGGAAAGTCATAGGTAATTTACTTAAAATTTATTTAAAAATAAGAGGATTAGAAAAAAACAAGTTCACTAGACATACAAATCAATAATATAAAAACCACAGTTATATGAAATAGCAATGAAGGTGTGGAAGTTGGGATAAAAGATACAATCCCATTTATAGTCCATTGAAAAATGGAATAATAAGGCACAACTGTAGCAAAACGCAGACATGGTGTTATGGTTTTTGTCTCTTTAAGAGGCAAGCCACGCCCACTCCCA
>LOEQ01003171.1:177386-197521 GCA_001685075.1 Bramus lutescens | reverse complement strand
CACTGCTCTGGCATTTCTGCCTGCCGCAAGCCGCCAAGGATCTTTAAACATTTTTAAAAACATGGTGATGCTGATCCTGGCACAATACCAATGAGAGCAAGTGGTGTCCTCCAGGAGCCAGGGCCAAGGCATGGCCTTGAGAGTGTATATGTTTACATATAAAAATGAAAATATCTATCATATATATGAGAAGTGTTTATATATATGAAAGGCATACATAAGATAGATAATTTTTATTTTGATAGTCTCATACTTGTATACAGTGCATTACAATCATATTTACCCTTCATTACTCTCTCTTATCCCCTTCCACTCTTGCTAAAGGTTATTCTAAAATGTGTGTGCATGAGTCACAGAGCGAGGCTAAGTGGAATGACTTGAAAAGGAAGGGTAAAGTGTTAGGTATCTCCTGTTAATCTACATGCTTCCAGTGTCGCTAAGGTGATCAGACTATGACATGGTCTAGCAAGGACATAAACATGGATCAACGGAACATAACAGAGAAACAGACACACACAAATGTAACCAACTGGTTTTATATGTAAGTATAAAAGTGATTTGATAGAAGCCATCATAACAAATAGCGTAGCCACTGACAAATAACAGCAACAAACATAATCATTAATTTTGGTTTGAGGGCATGGCTCAGTTGGTGAAGTCCTTACCTCATAATCATGAGGAGTTGAGTTCAAATCTCCAGAACCCATGTAAAAAAAAACCTAGGCATTGTGGTGGCACATGCTGTAATCACAGTGGTGGCACAATGGGACATGGAGACAGGCATATTGCTGAAAGCTTGTGATCCAGATTGCCTGACCTACTTGGCAAAGTTGCAGGCCAGTGGGAGACCCTGTCTCAAAAGGTGAAAGGCACTGAGGACCCACACCTGAGGTGTCCTCTGACCTCCACATGTGTGCTATCCATGTGTGCACTCACATGACCCTCACAAGCACGTGCACCAACACATACAAGAATAATTAACTTTGACCTAAGCTCTGGCCCTTACTCCAAAGCTCACTCAAAGTGTGTTAGATTATGTGTGAAAGTTGATATGACTGCATTCTAAAGGGAAACGAACTTACCAAACCCACTGGCATTTGTGACTTGGTTCACACTTCCCACCACAGTTCATAAATGAAAAACAGAAAAGCACAAGTTTTTAATTTCTTTAAAACTGCCCTGTTCTGATCATGAAAAAATTATCAAATTATTTGTGAGCCACTTATCAGAAAAGTTATATCTAGAAACCAGAAAACTGTCAAAGACAGCAAGAAAAGGAATCTAATAAGATGGGGAGACTTCATGAGATCACTTCAGGAGACTGACAGGTGAATGACAAATACACAGAGGTTGTCTGTAGCAGTGGCCATTCCTGGGCAGTGTCACCACGTGTCTGCAGATGAAGGCAAAATGGCTGGTGATGCCCATGGTTTGTGTTTGTCACTTTTAATCATTTGATACATCATCAGTTAGTTGATACATTGTTTGGCTCTATAAGCAAACAGAACATTTTACTAAGACTCTCCAACTGTTCTTATTAAATGTGTGCATGTGCATCACGTGTGAATGTATGCACATGCATGTGTGAAGGACACAGATCTGCTTTGGCTGTCTTCCTCTATTTCTGGCCATCTTATTTTTTGAGACAGGGTCCCTCAACAAAACAAGAACTCACTGATTTGACTTCCCTGGCTGACCACTGAGTACCCAGGAATCCCCTGTCTGCAATCCCCAGCACTGGCATCAGATAGTTGGCACCACCATGCTGCTGTTTAAGTTTGTGCAGTGGATGTGCCTTGGGTCCTCATGCTTCTACTGCAAGCATGTCACCACAGAACCATTTTCCTAGTGCCTGGTTCTTACTGAACTTTTGATATTGCTTTCACCACCTTTTATGTTTTAAATCCCTTCAGGACAGTTAGAAAATTGATTCTCCTCTTATTTTCCCACAACAGACTCTGGCTTATACAGCCAGGGACATGTGGCAATTAATTGTTCTGTCATCTCGCTCTTTTATTTCTGGGTTTCTTATTAAGATGGGTCATGTAGCTTTCTTGTATCTCTCTCAAAACATCTAGATACATGATCCCATGATACTGAACACACTTAGCAGTTGCCCAGGCACCTGAGTATTCAGTGGTTAAGTTTTTTGTGTGTGGTATATGTGCACGAGTGGCAAATGGAGACCATCTTCCATTGGCATTCCTTGAGCACTGTACAGAATCTTTCACTGGCCTTGAACTTCCCAAGCAGGCTAGACTGGCTGGCTCATGTGCCCCAGGAATCCTATCTCTGCTTGCCTGGCTCTGGGATTGTGATTCTAGGCCTAGTATTTTTAATGTAGTTTCTAGAGATTAAGCTCAGTCTTCATGCTTGCCCAGGAAGCGCTTTACCAGCTGAGCTACGTACCTGCCCCTTCTTTCCTTTCTCCAAGTTAGGCTCTCACTATTCATTCCAAATTGGCCTCAAAGTCCTGTAGTGAGCATCATGCCTCAGCTGTGATTACAAGTGTGTGCCACCAGCCAACTGTGCTGTTCTTTAACAAAAAGATCATTGCATGAATCAGATTACTTTCTATTAAAATTCCAGTGTGTGGGATCACAGAGGACAGACATCCTGTTTCTCGTTGGAACTGTGAAGGACAGAGATGTGGCTGAAGACATTTCTAATTCTGACAGAAGAGCAAGCCATCTGGGGAAAGCTTTCTCCCTGCTTTCAGGTCTTCGCAGAGCACTTAGTCTTAGTCCAGCAGTGTTTTCGTGTGTTTGCTGTTTTCTCTCCTGTTCTGAACAGAGCAACCAAGTATAAGGCAAAGTGATGGGGCTCTTTCCTCCCTTGTAAATTAGACTCAGTTAACGTCAGCACAGCTGTGTTATTGCTTGAACTAGAGGGCACCCGGCTGCCTGAGAGAACGAACACAAAGAGGCAGGGGATGCCAGGACATCCTAGGCCTCTTTGCTGTGGCCGTTCCACCAAGTCCAATTCTATTTGAAAATTTCTCTATGTCCTGAGTACTGAGAGCCATGCCATTTATGAGTACCTGGCTGTATCTTCTCTGCTGCATCTCCACAGAGTCCTAAGACAGTGTCTCTCTAGAAGGAGTGTGTTTGAGAGCTATTATTTTACGTCTAACTTTAAAAACAGATCTCTATTCAGGACATTTGGGGGGGTGGGGGGTGTATTTAGGAAGTGTAACTTGATAGCAGTGTATACTATTATGCTAAAAGATGGCATTGTTTCCAAATTTTGATTTTTTTATAGCTTTAAAAGTTGATAAACCTTCTCTTTGATCACAGGAAACAGTAATTTGACTTTTACAAACATTATGAAATTATTTCTAAATAAACCCTTCACCCTCTCTCTTGTTTTGAAATAAGGTTCCTCCTGCATCTCAGACTTCCCTAGATTCCCTGTGTACTACAGGATGCCCTCAGTCTCCCGTGTACCCCACGATGCCCTCGGTCTCTATGTGTCCTAATGCTGCCCTCAGCATTACAGTTTTCCTGCCTCAGCCTCCCTGCTACTCCTGGCTCCTATTTTTTTTTTTAAAGTGAAAATGAGCTCCATTAATTTTGGATATTCTGCCATTCATCATTTTTTCTATTAAGGATTCATTTATTCTGTCATTAAATATTTATTTAGTACTGGGCTTTCACTTCAGGGGTACATCAAAGTTGACAAATAAGGTCTCTGGCCTCATAAAGTTTACGTGGGTGAGACAGGCAGTTAACAAATGAAGAAATTAGATGATGATAGTTAGCCTTGAAGGTCATGAGGGAGTGATGGGTCCTGTGGTGGGGTGCTGGGAGGCCCCTTAGGTAGGTGTCTGAGGGATGCTCCATCTGCCTATTGCTAGAGTGTAAGACAGAGCCAGCCCTGCTGCATCAGAGCATTCCAGGCCCCCACAAAAAGCCAAGTTTGATTGAAGGCAGGTAAGCCAGGGAGAAGGTATGGAAGGCTGATGGCCTGTGAGTCAGGGCCTAGATACTAGGGTGCCTCAGGCCACTTAAGTCTTCTCCAGTTCATCCTGAGTACAGGGGCTCCATGCCTGACAGAGAGAGAAGAGGAGACAGAGGATCTTCGAGGGAGATCTCTCTCTCTCTCNTCTCTCTCTCTCTCTCTCTCTCTCTCTCTCTCTCTCTCTCTCTCTCTCGTGGCACTTCCATGTCACTGAGGTCTTTGAGAGTGTCTATGTAGCCAAACTGTTGAGAGTTCTAAGAAAATGAATGTGGAAGGATTACTACAGAATCCTGAGCAAACCATGTGTGTGGTAACGTCTTGGCGATGCCATCATACACTACCCTTAGAAAGATGAATTTGGCAGTGCTCAGCCTCCCCGAGGTGCACAGCAGTGGTAGATCCACGGATGTGTGCAATGCTGCACTTATGAATAAGAAGGTGACCAGGACAGTCCTGGCTGAAAAGGGAAGAGTTCATGTTGGGGAATGAAAGCATCAGAAAGGGACAAACAGCGGCTGGGGGGATGGGTCAGTGGGTTAAGTATTTTACCACACAAGCCCAAAGACCTGAGTTTGATACTCAGAACCCACATAAAAAACACAGGTGTGATGTGCATGTTTGTAATCTCAGTGCTAGAAGAGACTCATGGGTCCCTGAGGCTCTCTTACCTGGCTGACTAGCCTAATGGGCAAGCCTCAGGTCCCAGTGAGAGAGAGCCTGTTTCAGGAAGATTCAAAACAAAGAACAATACGGAAGGTATCTCAGGATAACACCTGAAGCTGACCTCTGACCTCTACATGTACATACATGTGCTCATATACACACAGCACTTGATTGGATCCGATACACCTCCAAATTACCCTGTGATTTGACATAGGTGGTCCAGAGTCATTCTTGGGGCCCTTCAGTGATACAGTTCTGTCAATTTCTCAAGCTAGAGCGTCATTATTCCTCTACATATCCCCATGGATCCAAGAATGCTGACTGTTAGGTTGCTTAGGAGCCTGGTACAAAGATAGTAACAATGGGGAGGATGCCTCTATGTTTTGTTGAGAGGTACCAAGGAACAGGTGACTCCCCAGAGGAGCCAAAGAAGCCAGTGGGTGTCTGGGAACCCTCAGCAAGTTTGGGATGCATGAACGTATACAGGATAATCCTGACCTTACAGCTGAGTGGCTTATGAGCCAGTAGAGGCTGCTGGGGACATTGTCTTTCCCCATTAAGCTTGCACACCTAAGCCTTGTGGGACCTGGCCTCAGTGTTGGTTTATCTTCCCAGCCCTGAGCAATCCTGGTCCTGGAGGAACAAAGGAAGTGGGAGATGTGAAGACAGTGAGGGAAAGGCAATTGCTACACACCTTCACTTCACCCCCTCCGCCCCAGGAAATTCCATAGTCACTCTTCTCAAGCCTTAGATGTCTCCTGTTTCTCTCCATCAGCAATGACTTTCCTGTCTTTTACCGCTGAATGCTGCCTGATCTAAATTCCAGTATCTGTAATAGAAAGTGTGAAGAGAACCTTCTCAAGCCCATACCAGCTCTAAGAGAATCAAATCTGATCAGCCATCAGATTTCTTTAAACACCTTCCAGTAACTGTATTTGATCATTGATCATGAAATCGGGACTGGATTTCCTCCAGGGTATACCCTAGCTTTCAAAGAAAAACCATGCAACAGCTTATTTTTAATTGCTGTGCGCGTTTGCTTGTATTTGGGTATTATAGTCAGAGCCCACAGTGGTGAGCAAGGCTTGCAGCTAGTAAGCTCTGTGCTGGAGCAGGAACTGAGACTCAGAGTGAGCAGGGCAGGCTTCCCACTCCAGATGAATGCCACCTTCATTCATGACTTGATTTGAAAGGGAGTGCCCCTGAGCTCCTGAGCCCTAATTCAAAGGCTTTTTCATCTCAGTCCACAAACACCAGATTAGAGAGACTGAGAGACAGGTGTGCTGACAGAAGTTAGGAGGGAGCCAAGTGTCAGCCAGCAGGAGGGAGGGGCAGAAGGATGCAGTGTGGAGTCAGCAGGAAAGGTGTCAGTAAGTCTGCCATGTCTGGCCTTTAGACTGGAAGGCTTAGAAATGCACAAAGCACAGGTAGTCAGAGTCAGGACAGAGGCTGACTTGACATGCTGCTTAGAAATGTTTGGGCTGCAGTTTTTTTCTCATTGCAAGATATAAAAGATAAATATTTTTAGAATTAGATGAAGAATTTGTGAATCTAACTTTAGGAAAAAGTATTTTTAAAACCCACAATGAAGGAGCACTAGAGCGATTACTCAGTGGTTAGGAACACGAACTGCTCTTTCAGAGGACTCAAGTTTAATTCCCAGCACCCATGTCAAGCAACTCACAACTGGCTCCAATTCCAGCTCCCGGGGAATCTGATGCCCTCTTTTGGCCATTGAAGGTACTACACTCACAGGCTAAGACACATACATAGAAATAGAAATAAAATCCTTAAAAAAAAAATAGGCTGCAATGGGAAAGTTGGGTTTTATGTTCCTTCTTCCAACTCTTTTCTTTTTCCCCTTTTTTTATTACTTAAAAAATATCAATCCAAATTCCCACGCCCTCCCCTCCTCCCAGTCCCCTCCCTCTCCCTCCACAGACCTTCCCCCCACCCCTCCAACCCTAAGGGAGTGCCATGCACCCCACCCTGTGGAATTTCCAAGGCCCTCCCTACTATGTCTAGGTTGAGCAAGGTTTACATCCAAAGAGAATAGGATCCCATGAAGCCAGTATATGCAAGTAGAGACACATCACAGAGTCACTATCGGTGGCCCCTCAGTCTGCCCCAGCTTTCAACCCCCTTCAGAGGGGCTTGGTTGTTCCCATGTTCGTTCACTCCCAGTCCAGTTGGAGTTGGTGAGCTCCCATTAGCTGAAGCAAACTGTCTCAGCGGTTGACCCCTTTATGGTCTTGAATTCCTTTGATTTTAACTAGTTGATCTAACTGTGGACACTCCTTCGCCTTCTCTGAGCCTCTGTAGACTCTTAAATTGATGACTAAATAACTTTACCTTATCTATCTTTTTCACAGTAGCGAGCAAATGTTCCAAGTGTATGTTTTATTCTGGAGTGTCTTCTAGAAGTGGATGGATCACTATACAAACTGTGTTTATACTGAGGCTTCAGGATAAGGCTAAATATCACTTCACACACTGTACTTCAGCATTACAGGAAGTTAGTTTAGTTTTGCTTTGTTTTCCCTGCAGAGAAATTTTAAAAGAAATCTCAAAGCTTGAAGCATTGTGTATCAAGTGTCTGGAAGCTGTGCTTTCCAGCGATCTATGGCACAAGCGTATGAGAACTAGTTGTTTTTCACAAACGTCTTTAGCATGGAGAGGGTCTAATTACTTGCAAATTGTGATGAAATTAATAAGCAACACCAATTTTTGGAATTTAAAATGGGCTTTGAGAAAATGCAGTGTGGGCTTAGACTGATTGTAGTTCTAATCTTTTTGTTTGTGATTCAATATTATGTAACATTAAAACTCAATTAAATAAAAAATAAACCAAGAATCCAGTGGTGAAAGCATTCATCTCACAGTTGGCTCAACCTCTCAAATGATGACTTAAAATATGTTACATGTAAAGTCTGTAATTGTCCTTATTCTTCATTCTATCCCAAAATAATTGCACATCTAATTAGTATCAGCTAATGAGAGAGATTGAATTACCCTATTCACAAATATGCTAGATTGTCATAAGTTGTCTAAATATAATTACAAATGTAAGGTTTTATTTCACTTTCTACAGATGAAATACAAGGAATAAATGAATTCATGTATGTATCCACTTAGCAGAAACTTTATTATATCCAAACCTATATGGGCACGGGGGTTTGCCAGTCTCTGTTCCCAGCAGTTGAGAGATAGTGTCAGGAGGATCCTGATTTCAAGGCCAACTTGGACTGCCTTGAGATAGTTTCAAGATCCACCTCTACAAAGAAAAACTTTATAATACATTTCTGGATCCATCTTGAGCGGAAGGAAGAGAGCTAGGGTGAATTGGGTGGCATGGATCTTAGTGGAGCCCAAGGCATGAGCCCCACTAGCTCCTGAAGGTCCGGAATATCTGACTCAATCCTCAAGGCTAGTCATTCCCTACTTTCCCCCTAGCGCCCCAGGCAGCCTGAGGAAATGCCCTCCATCCCCACAGTCAGCCATATCTGGAACAGAACAAGCTTCCGGGCATCCTACAGAGACAGGGAAGGCAGAAGCTCTGCATCTGTAGTTATCACAGCTTTAACCTACAAAGGTGGGCCCCCATGCAGGAAAAACCACACCCTCGTGAAAAAGGACAAGGTACCAAGGCCATAACTGAGATGATTTTAAAGCAACCATCAAAGATGAGCCTTAACTGAAAACTAAAGTTCTTTGGTCAGATGACCAGCTAGAAGGCTGCAGAGATGGCTCAGTTGGCAAATTCTTGCCTTCCAAGCAGGAAAGCCTGAGTTTGATCCCTGGAACATAATGGATTTGCTGTTGTTGTTGTTGTTGTTGTTGTTGTTGTTGTTGTTTTAATCCCTGTGTGGCAGCACATGCCTGCAATCCCAGCACTAGGGAGGTTGATGGTTGCAGTTTGCAGTCCAGCCAGCCTAGCATACTCGGCAAACTTCAGGCCAGTTGGAGACCCTGTCTCAAATAAAAGTAGACAATGCTTGAGGAATAACAGTGAAGCCGATCCCTGGCCTCCACATGCATGCACATGTACACAAATGCACAAATGCAAATACATGCGCACACACTGAAAGAAAGGAATATAAAAATATCAGCAATGAGGAAGAAATTCTAAAAGGAGAAGAATCGGTGAATTGAAAATGGTGGTGACAAAATGCAGGGAGGCTGAGCTCAGCAATAGACTGAGACAGCATAAAGTGAATCAGGGAGAGGACAGTCAGCTCTGACAACAAAGGAAAAAATGAAGTTTGGGAGATGGAGGGATATTGGGGATGTTCGGTGAGCACTCTTCCACTGAACTACACCCAAATAAAAGACTTAACAAAACAGAGCTTTGTGGACCTGTGAGAATCACCAAAGATGGAGCTTTTATACTGTTGATGGTCGACACGGAAAGAAAAAGAAGGTAAGGCTGAAAAGGTAGTCAAGAAACAATGGCTGAACCTTCCTGAATAGGGGGGAAGCCACCATGCCATGTGTTTAGGAAGTTCTTTAGATTGCAAGTTAAGCCCTAGAGTCAATTCAAAGGCATAGGATAACTGAACTCTTGCAAGTCTGGGGAAATTTTTTTTAATTCTTTGAGCTATGGCACAATTCTTCTATCACTTATTGAATACCTAATAGATGTGTGCTGTGACAAGAGGTTCTCGCGTCACGTGTGGCTCCACTGCCTGCCCTTCAGTAATGCTGGAGGGAGACCTTCCAGACAGAGGGGAAAGCTAGGAGCTGCAGAAATGAAGACCGCAGAGACGAATGGAATGAGAGGATAAGAAGTCCTTCCAGGGTTCAGTGTGACTCACCTGGCTGAGTGCTTGCTTAGCATGCAGGTTGCATTCCCAAAACTACATAAGTTGTTAGGGGTTCAGGCTGTGATCCCAGCACTTGGGAGGAGGAAACCAGAGGATCAGAAGTTCAGGGTCATCATGGCTAAGTAGAGAGTTTGAGGCCAGATTGGGATGCAGGAGATCCTGAAGAGGCAGAGGCAGAAATGGACTTTTTCCTTATGAGTCCTTTAAATGATTATTTGAAGTCTAAAACCACACACACACACACACACACACACACACACACAGCATAATACCATCTGAACTGGGCTAAATGGACGAAGAGGAACTATCTAATATAATTACACTTAAATTCCTTAAGGAATTAAATGCTTAAGGAAATACTTGAGACAGTTCAATCTGAGGGGTGAGAACGAGCAGTATTTAATTTAAGGCTGTGCTGGAAGGGATGCCACAGTGGCTGTGGTAAGCTATACATACAGATTTGGAGCCACAGAGTAGCAGTTGAGAAAAACCACACACAGCATCTCACTGCGTAGAACCACTGATATGTCAAGATGGACTCCTAAATGGTTCATCAAAGCCACAGGAAGGCAGGCAGCAAGATCCATGAGTGAACTGCCTCTCAGTAGACCTTCCGGTGAAAAACAGAGCCTGGCTGAGTGGATTTGAAGAAACTATAGAAGTTGGGCTGGGGCTGGGGTTGTAGTGTGGTTGGTCAAGCACTTACCTAGCGTGCAGGAAGCCCTGGGTTCCATCCCAGCACTGCACATTGACACCTAGAGGAAGGAGAATCAGGAGCTCAAGGGCACCCCCATCCCTATGACACATTCTTGACTGCATGAGGACCTGTCTCAAAAGCAAGCAAGCAAACCAACAAAAAGTAGGGAGGGGAGTTGTCACACAAGCATGAGGACAGGAAGTTAATTCCCAACACCCGTGTAAAAGCCAGGTGAGGCTGCATGCACCTGTAATCTGGAGCTGGGGAGATGGAGACAGGAGGATTCCTGGGGCTCACTGGCCAGCCAATCTAACTGAATCAGGGAGCTCCAGGTTCAGTGAGAGACCGTGCATCAAAAATAAGGTAGAGAGTGACTGAGGAGGACACTCAGTGTCAACCTCTAGCCTGCACACACTAGCACACACATAGGCACATGTACCTTTACACTCATGGCTACACAGGAACATACAGGATGTGTGGGTACAGAGAGAGAGGGGGAGAAAGAGAGAGAGGGAGAGGGGGGGAGAGACCCCCCCCACTATGGAAGTCCAAACAAAACTTGTAGAGGTTGAAAGTTAAAGGATCAAAAGTCATGCCAGGCAATGATTTTTGTTTTACGAAGGCAGTATTAATCTAAGGGAACAAATACTTCAGACCATAGACAATTCCAGGAGGGTGGGGATGAAAATAGGCATCGAATAATGAAACAGTATCTCCACCAAGACGGCCAGACGGTATAGGAATCCAGGCTCCAAAGACTATGCAAGCCGTCGTTAACCTGGGGAGACAGAGAAGTTGCCAACAACTGTTCTGTCAACAACTGAACGTGAGGAGATGGAAGGATGCTACACCATGGACTGACTGGATCTGTGAATACACATTTTTTTAATTGTGTGTGTGGAGTGTATGTGGTGTGTGTGTATGCATGCTCACTTGTATGAGTGTGTGTGTGTGTGTGTGTGTGTGTGTGTGTGTGTGTGTGTGTTAAGGTCAGAAGACACCCTCACCTTCTTGGTCCTCACCTTCCACCGTATTTGGAACAGTATCTCTTCTTTCATAGCTTTTCCCTTTGAACTTCCAGGGATTCTCTTATCTCTGCCTTCCATATAGCCATAGATATAGTGGTGTTACGGACAAGCAGGCTACCATAGGTAGCTTCTTGTTGATTCTAGAGATCTGAGCGCAGGCTTTCACCCTTGTGTAGCAAGTGCTCTCACTCGCTGAGCTGTGCTCCCTACCCAGGACACATATTTTATTTCATTCTTTTTTTAACTTTTATTTATTTGATTTTTATTTTTTATATGCATTGGTGTTTTTCCATGGGTGTCAGGTCCCCTGGAACTGGAGTTACAGATAGTTGTGAGCTGTCATGTGGTGGCTGTGAACTGAACCTGGGTCCTCTGTAAGAACAGACAATGCCCTTAACTGCTGAGCCATCTCTCCATCCCCAACACACATTTTTTAAAACTAACTATGAAACTCTCTTCTCAGAAAGACTCATCTCTGGAGACATGAACTGCCAATGATTTTTTTAACTTTTGATTTTTAGTGAAATTTTTTTGAGAATTTCATACAAATATACAATGATATATAATCATATACACCTTCCATCTCCCATTAAAACTGTAGAGGAATTGGCATCACAGAGAATCTGCTGTGTTTTCGACCCAAACACGTTAATGATATTTGTAAGGAAAGGTCTGTAAACATATCAATGTCCAATAACTTCTGAATCATCCATGGTTCAAAGAAAAGATCTTTAAGCACAGAAACAGGTGCCCCTGGGTCTGGGTTGGCTCGGTCTGCAAAGTTCTTGCCACACCAGCATGAGGATCCAATTTCCACCCCTGGGCTCACATAAAAAGCTAGGCGTGGTGTGGCATGCTTGTAATCCCAGCAAGGGGGAGTCAGAGACAGGATCCCTGCAGCTCACTGAAGAAAAGAAATATACATCTAAATGAAGATGCAAACACCAATATTTGCACCATGCAGCTAAGGCAATACTGAGAGGAAATTATAATGCTCATTGTTTATATTAGAACATTTGAAATTAACAAAAAGGATTTTTTTTTAGAAGATAGAAATTGCTGATACTAGGAATGGAACAGGGGTCAGTGCTGATTCTGCAGCCTATAAAGACAGCCTTGTACTGCATGTATTTCATGCTCATCTGTGTGGCCGCTTGTGTTAAGCAGACCAAATTTTTAAGAACTATTAAATATTAAAATTCAAAAATGTGAATTAGACAAAGTGAGTTACCTTCTATACATTAAATAAATTTTATCTGTAGTTAAGTCATCATTCCTCAGTATCCTAGCCAGCATCACCTCATTGGCAATGCTTTCTACCACACCCTGAAACAAGCTGCAATTGTGTACAGTGTCAGGAAGTAGTCAGAAGCTCTTCCTATTTCCTGGAATTGGGTCCTGTATCATTCTGACATTAAACATATCAAAAAAAAGCACACAGAAAATATAAACTAATGCATCTCATAAACATAGACTCAAAAATCTTTACCACAGCACAGACACACCAAATCCATCAAAGTATAAAGAGAATTACACATAATAACCAGGGCATTTTATTCCAGGTATGCAAGGCTGGTTCAATGTTTGAAAACCGATCCCTGTAATCCATTGTACCAACGAACTAGAGAGAGAAAATCCCATGAACATGTCTGTTGACACAGAGAAGGCTTTCCGTGAAGACCAGAGCATACATTCTTGATCAAAAAGAAACATACCAGGAGCGTAGTCACAAGGAATAGCTCTCTCAGTCCCGTGAGAAAATGTACAAATATGTACAGACAATATGCACACATGCAGTGCCTCTCCCATGGAGTAGGAAATGAGGAAAAGGTGTCTACTTTTCCACTCTTAGCCTAGACTATAACTGTAAAAGATACAGTGGTGTAAAAGAAAGGAAAGGGAGGGTGGTGAGGTGGCTTAGCAGGTGAAGGCGCTTGCTGCTCACGCCCAGTGACCCAAGTGTGTTCTCTTAAACACATATAGAAGGAGAGAACTGACTCCAGGGCTGTCATGTGACCTCCATACATGTATCGTGGCACACATGCCTGCATATGCATACACACACCACACACATACACATATACATGCACACACGCATGCACACACCATCATCATCATAAAATAACTTTTAAAAATAAAAGACACACAGACCCCTGCATAGGATGAAAAACACTGTTCCCATTAGCATGAGACGATACTGTCTACTAGGACAGCCCAAAGCCATTTACAAAAAGTTCTACTCTAGAAGGCGTTGTCAGCAAAAATTCTGAATATAGAAATCAACTACATTTGTACATGCTAACAATAAATATATGAAAGACGAATTAAAACACACTATGCCCGGTGCAGTTGCCCCCAAAGACAGTAGAATGCTGAGTTATAGAGCTAACAACACACGGGCACCATGGTGCTGATCATCACTGAGTGCCAGGGGCTAAAAGAAATCTCAGAAATCCATGCTTTGTCGTGGACTAGAAAACACAACATACTAAAGATGTTGTTTGTTCCCAAACCGACCCAGAGATTTGATGTGATTCCCACCAGTCTCTGCAGGGCTTCTGCTGACTTAGACAGTCTCATTCTGAGCATGCTCTGACAAAGGACTATAGAGCACCTTTTAAAATGTTGAAAAAGAACAATAAATGGAAGAAATCCGTCTGCCTAGCCCAGTGAGAGTGTGGAACTGGTGTAGTTAGGTGAGTGGGATAAAGTGGGGAAACCAGAAATAGGGCCTGTCAGTTTTCTGTTGCTGTAACAGATACCTGAGTTAATTGATGTATAAAGAGTTGAAAGGGTCTTTTAGACTCACAGTTTTGAGGGGTTCGGCCCATTGGTCCTGTTGATTTTGACTCAGGAGGTACATCGTGGGGGAAATGTATAGAACAAACCTCTCAACTCCAGGAAGCAAAACAGGGACAAAGATCCCTCCCTCAAGGGAACTCCTATCTTAAAAGCTCCCACCAGGCCCCAGAAGTGCCAATGGGTGCATTGAGCCTTAATAGATGAGCCTTTTAGGGAACATTTGAGTTCTAATTTATAGCTTTTTAGCATAGACCCTCAGGAAGACACCCACAAAGATGCAAAGGTGATTCCATAAAAAGGGGGTGACTTAGTGTTTGTGGTAGCTGGAGCAATTAGACATCCATTATGCTTCTTAAATAAGGGGAGATGGGTGTCCTTGACTTGGCTCTACATTTTTTTTTCAGAAAGTACCAGGTTTTATTATCCTTTCATCAAAAACAAAATCAGTAACAGACAACAGTGTGAGGGGTACAGAAAAGGTGCTGGCACCCAAGGTGGGGCCCGGACTGAGGTGCTCATGGGACTTACAGGCACAGGCATGGTTGAGGGCCTCCGACCTCCCCAGTCCACACACACCCTGGATTTTGTAAGCCACTCTGTAAGAGGGGGAGTCCTAGACATCAGAACTCGTTGGGACCTCATCACCCTTCCTTCCCTTGCCCCGGGATACAAGCAATGCTGAGTGGCGACCTGCTATGGTTACTGAGCACTCAAACTGTGGCCAGGGCAACTGAGAAATGGATTTCTAATTGTGTGGTCTGAACAGACCTGATTTATCCAGCCACACGAGGTCACTGTCATCTACAGACCCTGGAGAAAGCAGACCCAGGAGCCCAGCAGCTGGGTCCCCAGCAGAAGGCAGAATGAGGGTTAGAGTCAGCTACCCTCATCTACTTCTGCTCAACCACCAGAAGGCACCAGGAACAGGGCAAGAGAAGGGGCCAAAGCCTACTCAGCCACACGAAAACTCACTCACACGGCCACCCAGCCAACATGAAACTGGTAATACCATTCTATATCCTAAAAAAAATAATATATATATATATATTCATTTATTCTCCTAGAACCAAGTAAGAATAATGTATTACAAGAACACATAAACAAATATCCCACTATCCCCTACATTATATTCTGGTATCTGCTAGAACATTATAGCTACTTCTTAGGCAAAGCAACTTCAGAAAGGGCCAAAGTTATAAATAAGAGGGCAGAATATTTTTAAATGGTGGGGAGGGGAGCTACATTTTAAAGTAATAAACATGAATATGACAGACTTGCACATAAATGTAAAATGTGAAACGATATTTTCTACTTCAGAAAAAAAATCAGAGATTGCCTTTGATGGGTTACTGAGTTTGATGATACCAAAAATATGTTCCCGAAAAGAAAATTTAAGTGATAAACCTCTTAACAACTAAAAATTTGTGCAATGGAAGGGCCCTGGAGGTGGTCCAGCAGATAAGGTACTTGCCGTGAATGCATGAATCCAAACCTGAGTTTGACCCTGGAACTCACCTAATAAGGCAGACATGATGGCATGTGCTTATAATTGCAGAGTTGGGGCAGCAGAGGCAGGAAGCTGTCTTTTCACCCTGGAGAGCCAGCCTAGCCTACCTGGCAGTTTCCAAGCCAACAGCAGACTGGTCTTAAAAAGAGTACTTGAGGAGTGACACTCTAGGTGGTCCTCTGGCCTCCACACACATTCACACTCACATGCATGTACAGTTGCACACGTGTGCCCCATAACACACAAACACACATATCCATCACAAGCTTTTTAACTAATGACTGTACACTGAGATAAGTCGCAGGCATGCAAAAATTATTTACAAACTGTCTGTTGAGGGATTAGAATCTACCTAGAATATTCTGAGATACAAAACACATGTCAGAATCTTTTCAGGACTCCACATTTGAATAGTGAATCTGCTGCTAGAAGATGTGTGGAAGAGAGGCAGCTCAACAGGGTGGACAGCTACATGCCAGAACCACAAGTGAGCATTCTTCCCATCCAGACCCATGAGGGAAATGCCAACAACAACCCTGTGGGCTTACCATGTGTCTCTATAGTAGATAACTTGAACATCATCGCAAATAACTTATCCATAGTGGGGGTGCAGAACCACAGGGTTGTGAGTTTAGTCCATGGGATTGCTAACTAATGTTAATACTGTGACCCAGTGCAATCACTTGGGAAAATAAGTTAGAGTTTTCTCATGAGAGTATAGATGCACTTCTGTGTGACCACGCGTTTGCACTGTCACTCTTACATTTAGCCTAGAGACAGAGAAACTGTTCACACAAAACCTGCACAGGGCAGCTGATAGAGCTTTGTGTATGACAGTTCAAATAGATACAATTCTAGTGTCCTGAATTCAATGAAGGTGTCTTTAACAAACAAACAAACAAAGGCATTGCCTCCATGAAAGCAATTATGCAGAGGCGATAGAAAGTGATGGGTTCCAGATTTACCCAACAGCCTACACAGACTGTGTGTTGGTTACTTTTCTGTTGCTATGATATATCCCCCCCGCCCCAACAAAAGCAAGTTCTTTTGATCATATTCGTAGGTTCATGTTTCTCTGACATTCCTGAGATGCCCTTGGCTGTGATAGAAGTGAACCATTCCAGCAAGGTGTGGATATGGCTTGGGGGCAGCTAGGGGTGTGAGGTGCTGGACTCTGATGTGAGGGTAGCTGTAAAGTGCAAAGAGTAAAAAGGGGGCAGTATGGAAAGGAAGCTGACACAGTTCTCACAGCCGTGATAGCATCCAGAGGAGCGGGGGAGAGCATTAGACTGAAACAGTCCAGTGTATGGGCAGTTAAAACAGGATGGGACCTTAGAAGCGAAGAGAGGCTTCCCTTTAGAGCCTGGAGAGGAACTTCATTAAGATTAAGAATTAGAGGGGTTAGGGGAAGGACAGGTGGAGGGGAGAAGAGAGGAGAGGGAGGGGAAGGAAGGAGAGGAGAAAAGAGGAGAGACACCCCTACTCATGAGAGGGATGGTAGTGGGAGGAGCCTGCAGAACAATCTCCCCAGCAATTTCCTCTGAAGAGTAACAGAGTCAATCTACAGAAGGAAGGAAAGATCTGACTTTTTGTAACTTTTAGGGGAGGTGGGGAGTTTCACATCACATGACTTAGTTCAGCAGAGAACGTGGAGAAGCCAGATACCCTACATTGAGAGCTGTGGAGTCCCAGCACAGACTGCATCTTAACTGTCCCAGGGGAAGCTGCAGGGGCACACAGCCTAATTAAAACTGTGGGGTCCGGTCTTAAGGTGCAGACCCCTGTGTGGGAGAATCCCGGCAAGCGCATTTATGTAAGCACACGTGCAAGTGAGCACAACAATATAGATGACCCCAAAGGAGCTCTGTGGACTCCAATATTCCATTTTCTTTGTGAAAACATGCTCGGGGCAACTAAGCACCTTCATGTACATTGTTTTTTTGGAACGGATAATTGTTTCTAAATCAATTTTTGTTCGTTTGTTTTGTTTATTTTTCAAGACATGTTCTTACTGTGCAGCCCTGGATGTCCTGGAACTTGCTCTGTAGACCAGGCTGGTCTCAAACTCAAAGAGATCCGCCTGCCTCTGCCTTCCGAGTGCTTGGGATTAAAGGTGTGTGCCACCACTATCTGGCATAAGGTTTTTTTTAAAAGACATTTAAAAATAATTTGGATTTGTAAGCATCATATTAAGGCTGACAGGAAGTCAGTTTCTGAGTTTGGGAAGGAGGTTTTCATAGTGAATTGGAAGTCTCCATGTTCATTTTAATAATGCCACTTGCCCTTGGTAATGTAGCCAGGTTTCTGCTGTATGGGCCCCTGATATTTCCACAGTGGGATGGGACAAAATGAGAGAGTGTGTTCTCCCCAGGAGCTGGGAGGAATGGGGATCTATCAGTGACAGGAGAAAAAGAAGGAAAGAAATTAGAGGAACAAATGAAAGAGAGTTCAGATTAAGGAGCCAAGAATGCTCTGTTCCTCTCTGCTAGGACACAGGACCTGGTGAAATGGAGCCTGCCCGGTGGTCTGCAGCTCTTTGAACTCCTTCGTGTGTCAGGGATCCCAGGTCTCCCCATCATGAGCTGTAGTTCTTGCTAGAATGATTTCCACACAGGATGCTCTGCCTCGTGCACTGGGAAGGAAAGGGAGGTGGAATGCAAAGCACATCACTGGGGGGTTCTAGGCAGTTCTACCACTGAGCCACACACTCCAGCCCCTCACTGGGGGATTCTAGGCAAATGCTCTACCATTGAGCCACACCCCAGCCCCTCACTGGGGATTCTAGGCAGGGGCTCTACCACTGAGCCACACCCCAGCCCTCACTAGGGGATTCTAGGCAGAGGCTCAACCACTGAGCTCACCCCAGCCCTCACTGGGGGATTCTAGGCAGAGGCTCTACCACTGAGCCACACCCCAGCCCCTCACTTGGGGATTCTAGGCAGGAGCTCTACCACTGAGTCACTCAGCCCCTCCCTTGGGAATTCCAGGCAGCCATTGTATGGCTGAGCCATGCTTCAATCTCTCACTGGGAAGTTCCAAGAAAGTAATTTATTGCTAATGGCCCCAAGCCCTTCGCTAGGAAACTGCTGAGCCATTTCCTTAGTTCCTCGGTGAAAGAATTTTTTGGCCTCTGAGCCTCAATCGGAAGCCTTTTTTAACTTTCCTGTTAAGTCAGGATCTCAGGAATGTGCAGGAGCTGTCCTTGACCTCATTCTATGGCCCAGGTTTGTCTTTTTTATTTTTTATATTTTTGGTCCTTCCCCCAGGCTACAGTTGAGTGGATTTCTATATAACATGGCGACACATATCCCTCCTAGCCCTTTGCCCTCCATGTGTTTTTCCCCAGGTGGAGATGAGAGCAGCTCCAGTATTAAGTATTTGTAAACTCCTTTCACCTTGAAATTGTGCATCAGATTTGAACTCCCCCATTACTCCTTGGAAGAAGAAATGAAGTAACATGTAATATTCAATTTCACACTTGGGAAACAGAAACAATAACGTTAAGTAACTTTCACAATGCCAGACAGCATATCTCCGGTAGGAAGGGATTTGTGACTTTATAATTCTATTCTCGGACCACTCTCAAGTGTGTTTTAAAATAAAAAGCATCTGCGCACAAACATAGTGTTGTCCCCATTGGATCATAAGTCAGGAGTTCAAAATGAGACAGTAAATAAGTTAGGCCAAATAAGAAACTTGTTTATGTACTAAGGTATGGACATAAATCTGCATGATTATCATAAAACTCAGACAGCACATCCCTGAAATAATAGAACAATTTTGTGTCTTAAATATCAGCCTTTGAAAATAAGGCATTTGTTGATGAAAGAGAACTTCTAGGGGCAGCTGGGAAGGCTTGATAAACAGGGACGTTGTAGAGAGGTCATTTCTTCAGCTTTATTCACACATTAGTAGCAAAATTACAAAAATCAGTGAGAAAATTCCAGCTGTTTGACCCGATGGTAGTTCTGTGACCTTTTCATTGTTAAAATCAGGGTTTCAAAATGTTTTTCTTTTTGATGAGATTGTAAGAAATGTGAGCAGATAATTCATGCATTTGGGAAGTAAGACATGGTACTAAGTGGTTTTCCTATGGCATTATCAGTGTATTATGTCTGAGCAGAATGTATGTGCTGTGTGAAGACAGGTGGAGGGATACATTTATGAAGGCAGCTATATCTTCAAGGTGGCTTAACTCAGAACTATCATCAGGCAAGGCCACAACAGTTTTACACCTGAAGAAAAGGTCGCAGAGCAGCCCAGGTCTTTGCTCCTGGTGACTCCATTGCTTTCTTCCATGAGGTGCTGCTAATGGCATGAAGGCTACTTCCTCTCTGGTCTTGCCCCATCCCTCAGCTCCCTGCAGCCAGTCTTCCTGGAAGCCACCTTCATCTCCAGAGTCCATCCAGCCTGCAGCAGCTATCACTATAATCAAGAAATGATTGAAAAACTTGTCTCTCAGCTGCATCTGCCTGCGACCAGAGATTGAAATAGCATCCTTGGTAGAGGACCTCCTTCTCAGGAAAAATGTAGTTTTAGAAACAGAACATGGATGTCATGGACAGCTAAGCCAACTGCTGAGGAGACAGGGAGATTTTCGTGTGTGTGTGTGTGTGTGTGTGTGTGTGTGTGTGTGTGTGTGTGTGTGTGTGTGT
>LOEQ01003171.1:164638-177381 GCA_001685075.1 Bramus lutescens | reverse complement strand
GTGTGTGTGTGTGTGTGTGTGTGTGTGTGTAGAGGCCAGAGGTTATTTCTTATATCACTCCCCAGCTTGTTTTGAGACAAGGCCTGTCACAGTGCCTACAACTCACTGATTTGGCTAAACCACATGGCCAGTGAACACCAGGACCCTCATGCCTTCACCTCTGAAGTGGGATTACAGGCACATGTCTCAATGTCTAACTCTTTTTCCCCCAATGTGCATCCTGAGGACCAAATTCAGGTCCTCATGTTTCTGCAACAAATGTGTTCCTAACTTGACCATCAAGGGGCTTCTTAGACTGTATTAGTCATACACTGTTCACCTAAAATCAGTACAGTTCTACGAGATGCATCTCAGAAGCCATCCTGCCAGACAGAATTCACTGGTCTTATTAGAGTTCAGTTCATAAAGAAAACATGTTGGTGCTTCTGAAAGACGTGGGCCAGTCTGCCCTGTTCCTGCCAGAAAAAGTAAAGTGCCGGACAGAGAAGAGTGTTCTTCAGGTCACTCCAGGTAGTCTCACCTGAGAACTGAAGCCCAGCAGCCTGGAGCCTGGGCAGGAAGGAACGGCCTCAAGTGTAGCTGGAGGATGGAGGTTGGGGGTGAGGCGCTTCTTAATAGTCCAATGGCCTTTGAAAGTTTGTCACTTAGGTTTTGACAAATCTCGAATTTTAAAAGAAAATCTAATAACTGTGGAGTGTTTGGTCATAAGTGGGGACACACACATCACACACATCTGCCCACAAGGCCCAGGGAACATCTTGGAAGAGGGAATTGAAAGAATGTAAGAGTCAGAGGTCAGGGAAGATTAGGGCAACTGTGTCTTCTGGAGATGACAGGACAGCTACATTCATGGGCTCTTAGCAACTGTGGTTGCAGGCACAGATCTGCTGGAGACTGAGCCAGTCAGTATTACAATGTGCACTGGGGGAGGGAGAGGGGTATGTGAACCCCAACCCTTATCTGAGGAGCTATTGAGAGTTGAAGGCTACTTTGGGAGGAAGAGTCCATTTTCTTTAGGAGTGTGGTCTCTCCTAGGTTGACCATGGTTGGACTTATACTCATACATATATGGACACCACTAATTGCACTCAGTGAGCTATTTTAATTTGAAACAATGGGCTGGGGAGATGGGTCAGTGGTTAAGAGCACCGTACATCATCCAACCTCAGTTTCCAGCAGAAGCCAAGACACTGAGGAGAGGGAACTGCCTCTGCCAATGGGAGAGTTGTCTTGTCATCTGCTCTTGGTAAAGGCGTGGTCGTGAAGGTTTGGGTGGGGTTCTTGTCAAATAATCTTCTGGCATGGTCATGAGTGACATCTGCTTTGAAACCACAGACTACTGTAATAAAGTTTCTCAAATAACTACAGTCGGAATCCAATTGTATTGAACAGGAAATTGATTCTGGACTAAAACATGCTTACATCACAAAACAGTGACTGGTCTGTAAGAAATAAGCTTGCATTCAGGAGCTGCTTCCTTGGGGCCAGAGAAAGTCTTTGGAGAGGAAAATAAATTGCTGGTTTACTAAGTACACTTGAGTAATCTTCTCCTTGTGTTTGCTTCATGTCAGATCCCCACGTCCCATCCCCACGTCCCAAGGACATGGTTAAACTGAAAGAATCTTGCCACTGTAGAATGCTTTGGGCAATTGTTGGAACCCAGTTCCTTCTTCCCATAGTCCACGTAAAACACAGCGGCCTCCAGATGGGCAGAGTTTCTGGTCTTTAATGATGCTCTTTGGAGCTCGGCTCACTAAAGACTGTCAGTGGAGCAGGATGAGAAACTAGACCCATGCTTCTGGACAAGTGCAAACAGTGGATGGAGAAGTAGTAACAACTGTGTGTGCGTGTGTGTGTGTGTGTGTGTGTGGTGTGAGTGTGGATGTGTGTGGGGGTGTACATGCAAATTTATTCAAATCCATGTGGAAAACAGAAGACACCATCAGTGTCATTGCTCAAGTGCTGTCTGCCTCCCCAGCTCTGAGTATCTCTTTCAGTTGTGTGGGTTTGTGTGTCTCTGTATAGGAATGTACCAGTGACTATGGGTGCCCACAGAAGCCAGCTGAATCTCCTGGAGCTAGAGTTACAGACAGTTATAGATAGTCACCTGAAGTGGGTGCCGAGAGCCAAACTCAAGTCCCCTGCAAGAGCAGAATGCACTTTTAACTGTCAATCGTTCTCTAACCCTTCTTGATGTTCCTGATAGTCTTATGGTGGATTTTTGAGGCTTAACTCATTCCCTTGTCCTTTTCCTTTAAGGAAATAAATAAATTCTTTGTATTTTGTTTTAATTCTCTAACATTCTTGTTTTCATTTAATCCACTTAAGAGCATTTGTTTCTGATTTTTTTTTGTTTTTGATGTTGTTGTTGAATCATTTCCAGGGGTGTGAACCAATAATAATAGCAATAATAATAATAATAATAATAATAATAATAATAAGTAATAGTAAAACAACTTGGCTTTTAATGCCACAAAAGCCTTAAACTGTAAATGTGAGGAACATAGTAGGCATCCTCCTGTACAACCGGGAGCTAGGTGAAGTGTCTGCCAACATCAGCAGTACCCTCAGGCCTTCATAGAGGTGGGCTTCACCAGCTCGTTTCTCTACCCAGCCCCTCAGCCTTAACCACCTCCACTTGGTAGTCAGGAGGGGGTGTAAATCTCACCAAACAATTTTTTGCTGAACTACTTTACTTGATCTATTGGAAAGAAACACCATTTATTACATGCTAATCAAACCGTAATTGCCTGTCTCCCTGATAAATTGACCATGAATGAGGTAGGTCTCTCTGACTGACACTCTCTTGTGTGCTTTGGCCTCTGCAGCCATGACATGCCTGCACTATAAGAAAGCCACGTGCTGCCAGGGAGACAGCACGGCTTCCCTCGAGGAGAGGGATTGATTTTTAAACTTTTCATTGCATCGTAAGTAGGTGCTGGGGAAAGTCTCACTCCTTGTTTACGTAGTAGATAGAGAAGCAAGTTACTTTGAGTTTTGCCGTATTGATTTAATCAGAGTTCTGTTTGTTCGTGTCTGCTAATCTAATGTGTAATCAGAATCTTTAGATAGGAAGTGGTTTCATTCCATCTCTGCATTCTAGGAAGAATGAGATTGGATTCATCCTTAGCTTTTACCACCAGTTTGTCACTCATCAAAGGCTTTCTGGCCTCTGTGAGCCTGGTTCTGCCCTACCATCCTTCTCTTTATGCTGGAGACAGCAATTAACAGTGAGTCCTCAAAGGGCTGGGAAGATGACTCCATGGGGAAGATCACTCTGCTGCACGGACACGAGGAGCTGAGTACCCACATTAAAGAAAATGCATGTGGCCACATGCTCTTGTAATGGCAGCAGTAGGGAGAGGACTCCAAAGGACTGGTGAGGCTTGCTGACTGGAAGCCTAGCGCCAGCGTCAGTGAGAGGCCTTCTGTCTAGAGAGTAAGACAGAGATTGGTAGAATGCCAAGCCCACCTCATCCAGCCTCTCCACGCATATTCACAGGCATGCATACGTCCGTATGGCTTTATATGCCCAACCACAGGCACAATGATTGACCAAGAATCAGAATTGCTAGCTAAATCCCATCCCCCATTCAACTATTCCCTGCTCTGAGATCCCACTGCTGTACTATAAAATATGTAGTGGTCATGTCTCCGTAGACTCCTTCCATCTATGGCAGTTTCCTGGACTTGTCTTGATTTTGTAAAGCCAGGAGATCTGAGGGGATGTTGGGTGGGTATCATGTCGAGTGCCCTCCCAGTTGCTCTGCTCATGGTTAGAGTGTGGACTTGGGGGAAAAGACTCCATGACAAAAGGGCATTGTTGTAGTGTCATAGAACAGTCACAGGCCATCAGCACAATGTCGCTGTGGACCTTGATCCCTGATTAAAGTACTGATTGTTGGGTCTCTCCACTGTTTCTGCCCTTGTTTGGATGCCCAGGAACTAGCTGGGGACTCACCTCCTTTTAGATATTTTCTCTAGAGAGTTCCCTAACCATTTAGGGGAAATGTAGGATCACAAATATGACATTTGTAACAGGTCCTTGGGGACAGGGAGATGGTTGAGTGGGTGAAGAACCTGCTATGTGCAGTGACTAGCTCTAGTAGTCAACTGATACAACATAGACTCACTTGGGAAGAGAATCTCAATGAAGGATTGTCTACACGTGTTGGCCTGTGAGCATGTCTATGAGGGATTGTCCTAATTAAGTTAAGTGATGTGGGAAGACCCAGTCCACTATGGGTGGCACCATTCCCTAGGAAGGATGCTCTGAACTAAGAGCAGAGAAATCGAGCTGAGTACAAAGAAGTGAGTGATTGTGTGTGCATTCATTTCCTTCTGCTCTTGACTGTTGATGTGATAGGCTAGCTGCTTTAAATTCCATCTGCATTGACTTCTCCACCATAAGGGACTATAACCTCAAACTTTGAGCTTTAGAAAAATTCTTTTATGTCAGGGTATTTTTTTTTTAAATCACAGCTACAGAAGTGAGACCAGGACACAATGCAAACATGAATGCCCTAGTGCCATCCCCAGAATCCGTGTAAACAGAAGTCAGGCCTGGCAGCGTGCACTTGTAATCCCAGCCCTGGGGAGGTAGGAAATGGCAGAGAACCCTGGGTTTGCTGTGCAGCTGGCTTGGCCTATTCAGTGAGTTCCCGGCCAGGGAAAGACTGTTTCAAGAGAATAGGGTGGACAGCTCCCAACGTGGAGGTTGCAGTCATTCCTACATTCACGTGCATGTTCACACACATCTCTAAGAACAGACATATTTCTCTCTCAACAAGCACTTTTTGTATTAGGAAGGAAACTAGGAACACTTGACGGTTCTTAGCTGAGCGACCTCAGTAGGACTTGTGACTACTGTAATTACAGCCTGTTCTTTTATGCCTGGTGACACCTCAGAGACCCTCTAAGAATGTCTCTGTGCAACAAGACTAAGGGGACACCAGGCAGTATGCACCAGTGAACCCCAGGGGCTGTTTCTGAGAATACAGCAAACTCTTTGAGACCTGCCACTTTGTTAGGGCTTCAGCCTACCTTGGCTAACCAGCAGGACGTGTGGCATACGGCTCCATGTGTCATAAATGCTGCTTTCCCGGAATCACTCTCCCAGCACACCGAGTTTTTAATTATTCTTGACCTGCGCTGTTTACTTCTGTTGTATCTGGAAAAATTTTCTCCTCAATTAACTTTAAATCAGAGTGCACATCTTCTCCGTTCCCCATTCCCTCCAAGTCTTATCGCAGAGCTGAGCTCCCGTGTTCTTCTTTCTGAGCCACGTCACAACGTATTATCATTAGTTGTGCATGCCTGTGAGTTCGCCTGTGGCAGAGAGGACTGGAGATTCTTCATCCTTTGCACCAGCCAAGAGGAGGCCCAAAGCTGGCATTAGGAACAAAAGCAGCACCATATGTCCTATGGCTTGCAGAGGAAATTCTGTGGAAAATGAAATCGCTGCACCCTTCCTGTGTGATAATTGTATTCATGAATGGATTTGCTGTATCAAAACCATTCTGTAGAAAAATGTGGGTTTTTTCAAAATTAAGAAAGCAGACTGGAATGTGGCTTGGTCTCTAGGCTCTATGCATGCTTGCCTAGCGTATCTGAAACTCTGGCTTCCATTCTTTGTACAGCATTAACCTGGTGTGGTGCCACACACACCTGTTTCGGGAGGCACAGGCGGGAGGATCAGCAGTTCATGGTCATCTTGGGCTGCATAAGGAGTTTGAGGCCAGCCTGGGGTGGTTGAGACTCTATCATAGTTTTTTTTTTTTAAAAGGGTGGGTGGAGTGGGGGAGGAAACTTAAGGAAGTCACTGCTCTTCAGTGACTCATCCCCTCCTTTGACAGCAGGTTCAGGGCCTTGGGATTGTGGCAGCAGCTCCATTCTTACAGGGGCTGCGTGTATCTTCTTTATTAGAGCATTTGAATTTTGGGAGCATTAATAAAGTTTGGATGTAAAAGTGAAATCAAGTGACTTTTACCCTTTTCGTTTTGGTTTGAGTTTTGGTTTTTTTCAGACAGGGTTTTCCCTATGTATCCCTGGCTGACCTGGAACTTGCTCTGTAGACCAGGCTGGCCTCAAATTCAGAGACCTGCCTACCTCCACTTCCTGGGTGCTGGGATTAAACCACTACCCAGCGACTTATATCTTAGGAGAGCAGTGAGTCTGGATAGAGGAGATGCTCAGTTGGCCAAGTGCTTGCATTCCACACATAAGGATCTGAGATCAGTCCCAGCACTCATGCGAAAAGTCATGGGTGGTGGTGCATATTAGAAATCACAGAACTGGGGAAGTGGAAACAGGTGGATCCATAGGACTCACTGACCAGCATGCTTGGTGAGCTCCAGGACAGAGAGAGAGCCTGTCTGAAGAGACAAGGTGGACTTGAAGATGAAGAAAAACAGCCAAGATTGATTTCTGACCTGTGTGTGTGTTTCACGTACATGTACCTGCACATGCAAACACACACACACATAGTTGTTGATTGGTTTCACACTTAGAAGAAAAAAAATTAATAGATCTATGTAAGCAGGTAAGATCTATGTGAGTATTGATCTGTGAGCTCAGATGGAAACAGACCTTAGGAGAGACTGTACTGTAGAGTGGCTGTGTGGTGGGGTGCCCTTGTGCTGTTTGCAGAGTTAGAGAAATGACCCACCTCTTCAGCAACACTTCCAGTGACTACCATCTTTAGTTGTGTACAGGACCGTCACTGGCATCTTGTGAATTGAAGCCAGGAATGCTGTTAATTCCACCACCGCACAGAGTCAGCAGCAGCACCACAGTTGGTGACTGGGGTGTCTTCCCCTACACCCTAAGGTAACCTGATGGCTCTAAGATTGGCTGTGGTTCCTGGTTGGCCTAAGATTGCACCTGATTTGTGGGACAATGCTTTGAGCCCCGCTGTTTCAGTGTAAAGATCAGAACATTCAAGGAGCTCCACTCCATCACTGAGCTTATATGTAGCAACTGAATGCATGCACAACAGAGCAACACACACACACACACACCTCTGTAGCTTTAAAATGTTTAAAGTGTGTTTAAAAGAGTCCCAAATTTGTGGATCCTGCCATTTATAGTGCATGTTTGTGTGCATATGTAGCCTGTATCTCATTATTTATTCAGCCTGCAGATAGTGCTGAATGCATGTAGTTTGATGGACTCTAGAAGGAAATATGGGTCTAGATGAGAATTCCACAGGCTCAGGAGCTGTTGTTAAGCTGGTGGTTTCAGTGAGATGACTCCCAGAGTCTTGGGTATCTTAACACTTAGTCCCCTGTTAGTGGCATTTTGGGGAAAGGCTTAGGACACTTTGCTAAGGGAAGTATGTCACTAGGACAGGCTTTGAGGTTCCCAGTTTTCTCTCAGCTTCCTGTCTGCTGTTTGAGATGTGAGTTCTCAGCAATTCCTACCACCATGCTTGCCTGCTGTTGTGATGTCCTGCCATGATGAATTCCTATCCCACTGGACAGTAAGCCCAAATCAACTCTTCTATGGATCACCTTGGTTGTGGTGCTTTATCACAGCAGTACAATCCTAAGTAAGACAGACAGCATGAGGAACAGCCACTAGACAAAAGGTCTCTGATGGAGGGATGGGAAGGCTTTCTGGAGACACCCCCAGTGACCGCTACACTGACAGGCTCTACCATGGGTTTCTTTCTCAGTCACCTGAAGCTCAAATCCAATAGCTACAGTGTAGAGTTGTTTTCTCCAGTCCTTAAGAGACCAGGAGTCTTGGAGTGAGGCCCACGAACAGAGCTGAAATGTTAAACCTCTGAGTCTGGTGGTAACATCTGTGAGAGCCTCCTGTGAGATGATGGGAGGGGAGGATGCAAAGGGTGATAGAGACGTACAGGACAAGGCTCTCCGAGGAAGAGAGAGGGCCATGCCAGTGGGAAAAGCCCAGTGGAAGATTAAGTATCCTGGCAGTGGGACCTGGAGGGAGAGGTAACAAATGGCCCTGTGCTCTGGGAAGTGAGCCAGTGATGGCTAGGCATCCAGGTCTTAGCTTAGTTTTCCTTACAGGCAAAATGAAGAACCTCATTCCTTCCAGGAAACTCCCTAGAGCAAACAAATGAAGAGGCAGCCAACTGGAAGAGCTTCAGATAGAATGAAGGAGACAGTGGAGAGAGAGGCCATGGCTCAGGCCTTCTGGCAGCTGGTCCTCCAAACTCTGGCTCCCACTGGAGACCTTCTCCTGGCTCTGCCATCAGTCTTTTTGAGATCATACGTCTGGCTTAAGGTTCAAGAAGAACCTCAGAACTGTTCTCTCTCTCTCTCTCTCTCTCTCTCTCTCTCTTTCACTCTCTCCTCCCTCTCAGTGTGGGTGTGTGTTTGGTATAAATATGGATCTGCTTGTCTGGGACAACCCAGAATGAAGTTACAGGTTTAAGCCATGACACCCAGCTTGGACATGGGTCCTGGGCATTTGAAGCAAAGTTTTATGATTGTGCAACTGTCCTTCCTACTAAGTGATATCTATCCCCAGTCCTGGAACCACTCGGTAGTTTTCTTTCTCACCTTTTATCCTCTACTTCTGCAGTGATTATGTGGTATATCAGTTACCCGTTTATTTATAACAAACCACTCCACTTTGAAGACCTCAAAGATTAGCTTTGGTTTTTGTCACAAGTCTATTGATTTGTGGAGTATTGATTGGCCAAAGATGGGAGGGTGACCAGGGATAGTTGCTCAGAGATTATCAACCAGCTGTCCCCAGGTTTCTCTTACCTGTCTCCTCTTTCATTCTACTCTTTCATTCTACAAGGCCCCCGTGAATATGTTTCTCATCACTGTGTCCAAGAGAGAAAGCCCAGATCTAGTAGTGTTTTGTAAAGTCAAGGTTGTGAGCCAGGCAGTGGTGGCGCATGTCTTTAATCCCAGCACTTGGGAGGCAGAGGCAGGTAGATCTCTGTGCTTTCAAAACCAGCCTGGTCTACAAGAGCTAGTTCCAGGACAGGCACCGAAGGTACAGAGAAATCCTGTCTCAAAAAACAAACAAACAAAAAGGTCAAAGTTGTGACAGAACCAAGTCACGTGACCAAGCCCAGCACCCATGTGAGAGGAAGCTTCTGGCTACCTAGAGACCCATCAGGGCCACTGATGCCTTTGCTTTGCCATAGCTGCTAAAACTTGGCAAGGGGATTGACAGCCTCTGAATATCAGAAGTTCAACCATCACCCTTTTCTTTCATGTTCCTGGTATCCTTTCAGAGCTGATCACCTCTGTGTTTCAGTCCTGTGGTTGAGATCTGCCACAGCAGGCATCCAGATGTGATGCTTTAAGGATCAGGGTCCCTGTTTCTAGTGGTTCTACCAGCTCACTCCTGTGACAACAATAAGAACCCTAGGAAGGCAGACAACATCCTAACACAGCATGGACACATAAACAGAACTAAAGAAGCATACAGACGCAGGGAGAGGAGGGAGGGAGTCCCTGTGGAGAGCCATCGCCTGCTAGCTTCATGTTTGACATGGAACAGTGAAGGGAGGACTATCTATCTGCAGTGACGCTCAGGCCTCCAGCTGGCTTTCCTAGTTCTGGGGGTTAGTGGTGCCATACGTGAGCCAGTCGGCTCCAGCTCCTTGCGTGTTTTTATCAGCAGAGTGTGGGGAAACCACTGGCTTTCAAGCTGCCCTGAACGCAGGTGTGCAGAGGTGTTTGCCACACATGTAAATAACAAGTGTGTGACTGTTTCCTCCACTGACCCACAGACGTGAAATTTGGAGATTAGAGTGAGGTGAAGCATGCCAAAACTCCAAGGCCAGGCGATGGAGGACCCCTGAACCGCACGGTCCCTTCCCACTTCATACAGCTTCTGTTCATAGAGTCACCAGCTGTACTCACACAACCCCATTTCTATTCACACATTCCCCTGTGATCAGTGGTAATAATTACACTTTTGTTTCCTTGCTAACAACACATTTCTTTGTTTTCTCCTTGGGACTCACTCAAAGAGCCCAAGAGGCACGTACTAATTAATCCTCATGCGTGTCCCCTCATCGGTTTAATTGAAGCCCTAAAATGTCCAGGAGCACACTCCGTGAGGAAGTGTGAGTCAATGCTCGAGGGGATGCAAACCCTCCAGTTCAGGACCCCCAGCTGCAGCAGAGCATGGAAAGGCAGCCCCAAGCTCTCAGTTACAGTGCAATGTTGGGATGGACAGAGTGTCTTTAAAGACACATGTGTGTGTGCACGACTATGTGCATGAGTATATGTGCATATGTGTGAGAGCATGTATGTGCGTGTATGTGTGTTTGTGCATATGCTTATGTGTGTGTTCCTGTTTCTTTCCTGTTGCTGTAGTGAAACACTCTGACAGAAGCAGCCCAGGAAGGGTGTAGAAAGAGCTCCTTTGACAAACACCTAAGCACTGAGGTGAGAGGAAAGTTCGCCTATCTGGTTAGCTAGCCTAGACCCCTGGGATTACTTACCGGCCTCAGAGCCCAGCCAGCATTTGTGTAGGTGGTGGCTGTTGAATGCTGATGATCCTCACGACTGTGCTGCAATGGCTTCACCCATTGAGCCTCCTCCCCAGCCCAGAGAGTGTCAATGTGTCGTCGACTTGCTCTTTCTCTCTTCTCTAGATGGTCTTCCTTACTAAGGTAGAAAAAGACTTTCTCTGATCAGAAGTTACACTGGAGTCTGGGGAAATAACCCAGTTTCTATCAACAGATCCTGGGAATCTCAAGCTTGTGCTTTGGTCTGTCACTTGTCTAAGCAAGATACTTCATGGGGATTAAAAAGACATTAAGCAGTTCAGTGGGAACTATAGAGGTGTTTGATGCATTCCCTCTGTGATCTGTAACGTTTTCAAAGCATGTTTAAACTTGACCACTGTGTTTTAATGCAGGTCACTTGAATCAAATATAAAGTATGTTGCTTTGTCTGAAAGTTTTTCTTTTTTCTAATAATTTGTTTATGCTTATTTTATGTGCATTGGTGCTTTGCCTGCATGTAGGTCTGTGTGAGAGTGTCAGATCCTGGAGTTACAGACAGCTCTGAACTGTCATGTGGGTGCTGGGAATTGAACCCAGATCCTCTAGAAGAACCACTAGTGCTCTTAACTGTTGAGCCATTTCTCCAGCCTGAGGGTCTTTCTCTAGGATGGTGTTAGGACTATGTCAGGAAGACTCCCGAGGCCATACAGCTGGCTGCCCTACACTGTTTCACCAAGACTGTCTCTGGGGCACCTCTGCATGGCTGATTTGTAGAAAGCACAAATAATAAATTGATTGGCACACATGTGCAGGCCTGCTCTGTGGACATTGATCACAGCCACCCACCTTCTCTCCAGAGCTCTCTGCTCTGGAGACAGAAGTGCACTGAAGTTGCTGCAGTGTTTCTGGGAGTGCCCACTTTGAGTCCTTGTCTTCAGCTCCATGTGTTCCAACAGCTGCATCCATCAGCCTTGCTTGGCTTCTTCAATTAGCATTTAGTAATGGGGAAGGAAACATGGTTTTCATGCTTGCCTAGAGGTATTCAGAAATTGATTCTTTTGACTTTGAAAATATATCTGTGATTGCTAATTTAAAGATTTTTGTCAGGGAAGTCCAATAGCTCCACTAGAGATGGTGTCTATTAACTGCTCTTCATCCCAGTCCAGGGCACATTATCCATGGTTTTGTATATCTCATTTAGACTTGCTGAAAACTGAACATGTGTAGTAAGGGGGCTGCTTGTTTGTTCCGGCCGCTTGGCAGCTCAGACCTGAAATAATCACACAGAAACTGTATTAATTAAATCACTGCTTGGCCCATTAGCTCTAGCTTTTTATTTGCTAAGTCTCACATCTTAATTTAACCCATCTCCATTAATCTATGCATCACCAAGAGGTCATGGCCTACCAGCAAAGTTTCAGCATGACTGTCTCTGGCAGTGACTCCATGGCTTCTCTCTGACTCTGCCTCCTTTCTTCCAGCATTCAGTTTAGTTTTCCCCGCCTACCTAAGTTCTGCCCTACCAACAGACCAAGGCAGTTTCTTTATTCACCAATGGTATTCACAGCATACAGAGGGGAATAGCATATCACCTCCCCTTTTCTGTTTAACATAGTAAAATTACATATAACAAAAATAGTTATCAAGCAAGAATTAGTTATAATATTTATATCTATATTATCTTATTATCTTTTATCATAACTAAGGAAAACTATATAAATTCTTCAACTCCATCAAAGTCTCCAGAAGTATATAATATTACCTAAGTAAACAGGAAATGCATTGTCAGCAACTTCCAAAACTCTATAATTGACAGAGATATCTCCACTGCCTGGTCAGTCACCCAAAGTTCTTTTGTACCATTGAGGGATCAGCCTACAGGTCCATAGTATTTGGCAGACTTTTCAATGAAGCAGGAAATTTCAAGGACAGTTCTGCCTCTATTGGCAGTTTGTCAGTCATTTTCTTCTGTGTTCTGATGAACGTCTAGCAGAACCCCAAAGGACCGTCTCACCTTTAGGCAAGTTCAGCAGTAATTTCTCTGTGGGTCCTACATGTCCAGTTCATCAAGCAGTCCAGACAAGAGCAGTGTCTTGCCCAAATGACTAACCAACTCCATAAGGAGCCTCTTTGATGCCCATTTTCTTCTTGAAATAATTGGTGATGCCAGGAGCAGATGTGTCTCATTGTCATGAAAAGTCCTAAATTCTTAAAACATTTTAAATGCCATATTCTGTAATCTTTGAAAGGTTTGAAGAATACCTATCTATCTGAAATACATCTCTGTATATCT
>LOEQ01003171.1:153148-163262 GCA_001685075.1 Bramus lutescens | reverse complement strand
AATTTAACCCATCTCCATTAATCTGTGCATCACCACGAGGTTGTGGCCTACCAGAAAAGTTTCAGCACATTTGTCTCCAGCGGCAGCTCATGGCTTCTCTCTGACTCTGCCTTCATTTTCCCAGCATTCAGTTTAGTTTTCCCTGCCTAACTCTATTCTACCCTATCACAGGCTCAAAACAGTTTCTTTATTTACCAATGGTATTCACAGCATACAGAGGGGAATCCCACATCAAACATTTAATAATGGGTTGTGGCGGATTTGTAAGTCAGCTATCCTATGCTCCTGAGGACATATTGTTTATGATGCTTCTGTTTGCTAAACAACTTCCTGAATTAATTATCTGTGTAATTATTATTTGTGTGTATACATGTGTGGATGTGTATAGACCATGGGCAAAGGTCAACCTATGGGAGACTATGCTATCCTACCATGTAGTTCCAGAAGATGGAACTTGGGTCCTCAGCCTTGGTGGCAAGCATCTTTACCTACCAAGCTATCTTGCTAGCCCTTTCTGCCTTTTTTCAGTGTGCAAAGTTCCTGATTAGTTTAAGGTGGTAGTCTCCTAAGGCCTGGTCAGAGATGTCCAAAAATTCCTCAAGAGCTTTGGGCATGGGTTCTCATGTGCCAAAGTGTGTATTGAAAATTGACAGGCAGTTTCCAACCCTCCCCTTCTGTGTGTGTTTTAGAAGACGTATGTGTGCATGTGTAGGCCTTCAGGTTAAAACAGTTTTCTTCCTCTATTTTTCTGAGACAGAATCTCCCACTGAACTTGTAGCTCACCAGTTAGCTAGATGCTGAAGGATGAGCCTCAGGGACTGTCCTATCATGTCTGGCTCCCAATGCTGGGTTTGTGGAGGTGCCATGTTACCCTGCCTTTTTATGTGTGTTGGGGACTGAATTCAGGTCCTCACAGTTACACAGCAAACAAATTAGTAACTGAGCCACCTCCCTAGCCCTAACCCTCCCTCCCCTCTTGCTTGTGCAGAGATACAGGTCAACCAGAAGGGCAACATCAGGACCGTTTTAGATCTTTTCTATATCCTGCACATGTGCATGCTGTCCTAATACCCCAGGTATGTCAGAGGTTTTTACAGACTGTCTCCTCTACACATGCCATTCTTCAGCTTCCTTTTTCAGACTTCATGGGCAGACATGTATTAGCCCTGACTGGTGTGACTCTGCAGGCAGCTATAGTGTTGAACAATTGTCACTGATTGTTTGTAACTAACTCCCTAAGGCTGGGCTTTTTGTACTAAGTAAGCTCTGATTTGGGTCAAATAAAGGCAAGCCCTAAGAGCGCAGCTTTCCCAGGGAGCCTCTTGACAGGTCAGAGATTAGCAATTCCTTCCTGGACTCACCAGCGGCTTTGGGACTGTTAGGTTTCACAGCTTCTGTGGTTGCCAGAATGTTGGTTTTTATAGGTCATGTTGTACCAGGAAGGGAGCTATGGCTGGGGTGATTCAAACTGACCACAATCTGCTGTTTCTCAGTAGAATTTGTGTTTGTCTTGAATAAACAGTGAATGCTTGGATTGTTGTAGACTTTTGATTAATTTCTAGAGTTTTGGATACGTGGGTTTTCCTGGAGTTCGTATTAATTGCCTGATGTGTTCATTCTTAGAAGGCTTGGCTCCACCTTTTCCAGTCCCCTCTTCAAGGAGTCTTTGATGGTGCAATCAGGTGTAGACACAGAGAAGGGTCACTTTGTGCAGGAAGGGGCTCGGGAATCTACTTTGTGTTGGATATGCCTGTGCCTCCCTCTGGGACCTGATGGAGTGAAAGGTGTGTGTACTGAGAGAACTTGGCTTTCACCTGAACACCTACTCATACTGGGTGGATGGATGGTCTGTGTCCCCTCTTAATGATAAGAGATAGGAGGGACGGCTAGGGGCGCTTTCATATCGCATATTATAAAGACCCAGCAGTGCCCCTCATCATAGGAAGGAATTGGTACTCATTGGTTACCATGGCTTGTTCTGGGTTAACCTTCCCAGCCCAGGTGCCCTGGAGGAGTACAAGGATGACAAGAGCAGGCTCTAACTAGACCCCGTGATTCATGCAGTGCCAGAGTCCAGACATGCAGAGTGAAGGGGGCCAGGGCTGAAAGGAGGTGCATAGACACCACAAGTCTCCTAACCCGTGTCCTCCTGAGGAGACCAACAGCTCTGAGATGATTGACAGCCTGTCCCTCCCCTCTCGGCTAGGACCCCACTGGAGATGAGATGTAAACAGATATTTAGGATACCGACCCACTGTCCTCTCAGATGGCTGGCTCTCTGAACAAAGTGTGGTTCCAAAGGTTCAATTCCTGTCTCTGCTCAGGGACTTCTGCTAGTGACAGGCAGCAAGCGGCCCCGAGCTCCAGTTATAGAAACCTCCCAAGATGCAAAGGCCTGTTACTGCCACTCTGAAGTCAGCTCTAGGAGGCACTATTACCCCCTTTCCAATGTGTCCCATGGATAACACTGTCCCCTAGTACCTCCGAGGCAGTCTCCTGACTCCTATCCTGTTGGGATTGGCCTCAAGCCAAGACCCTCTCAAGAGCCCATCAAGGATGCCTCCTCTCCCCTAGCCACATCTTCTTTCTTCTCCTTAACACGCCAGCTTGCTTTTGCTGCCTGTGAAGTACGATTATGTGTCTCTCTCTGCCATGAGGCAGTGGGAAGGATATGACATTAAGAGCACACGGAGAACTCTGATGTCTGGGGCTGGAGGGGGCGGCTGTTAGCAAGAACACTGCTGTGCAAGCATGAAGACCTGGGTTCAGATCCCCAGCTCTCATGTAAAAAATCCAGGTGTGAAACCCTAGCTGTGGCAGGCTGAGGCAGGAGGGTCACTGCAGCTGGGGTCCACCAACCTAGCTCCAGATTCAGTAAGGGACCGCATGGCAAGGGAATAAGGTGCAGAGTGATAGAAAAGGACACCTGACGCCTTCCTCTGGCCTCCTAGCTTACACAGACATACCCTCATGCCTTATAACACATGCACGCACACACACATGCACACACACGTGCACACACACAGAGACATATACAGACACACAGACATACACACACAGACATACACAGACAGACAGATAGACATACACACACGTACACACACACACACAGACACAGACACACACACAGACATATACAGACACACACGTGCACACACATATGTGCACACACAGACACAGAGAGACATATACAGACACACAGACATAGACACACACAGACATACACAGATAGACATACACACACATACACATTCACTCATATTCACTCACATCTGATTTCTGTTCTGGACCAACAGTTTGCTCGGCTACTTACTGTTTTCAGACAGTTGCACAGTGTAGTAAAGGACTGGGCTGTTTCCGTCAAAGGGCCGGACCCACGACAGCATCACTGAGTGGCTGTGCGCAGGACTCAAGCTGGCCAGGAGGTTTTGAGGTGGGTGAGGCAGCTCACTGGAGGCAAGGGAGGAAAAAGAACAAGAGGAAGGTGAAGTCAGACTGACGGGTCATCTGCTGCCCATGTTGGAGGGACCTGGTAAGTGCTGTTCTAGAATAAGGACAAACTGCTCTGTCTGTGGTTCCCAAAAGAGCAAAGTAAGCCCAGCTCTACCTTTTGTGGTATAATTTGAACATAATTTGATATATTATGAAACTTTTAACTTGAGATAGCCTGGAATAACCTAGGAAGAAAGTTTCTAGGGATTGTCTAGACCAGGTTGGCCTATGGGCATGTCTATAAGGGATTGTCTTGATTGTCTCAGTTGATGTGAGCAGACCCAGCCCACCATGGGTAGCACGGTTCCCTTGGTTTGGGTACTGGACCATATATGAGTAGAAAAAGGTAGCTGGGTACTAGGCACAATCTCTGCTGACTGTGGTTGTGATACAACTGGTTGCTTCAAGTTCCTCCCCCTTCAGAGTCTTCCTGATAATGGACCATAACCTGTAACTGTGAGATACAATAAATCCACTCCCCAGGTAGCTTTCTATCACATTTTAACACAGCAATGGAAAGGAAATGAGAACAAATGTCTCCTTTAGTTGCTCTACATTTTATTATTTGAGGCAAGACCTTTCCCTGAACCTGGCTGGACCTTACTAGTTCAGCTAGGCTGGCTGGCCAGAGAACTCCAGGGATCCTCCTGGTTCTGCCTCCCCAGAGCTGGTAGTCTAGATGCGCACCGCTGCACCCAGATGTTTATGTAGGTGGTACAGAGTGTACTCTTGAACTCACATCTGTATGCTTGTGCAGCAAGCCCTTTACCAGCTGAGCCATAGCCCTGGCCCCCGCATTATAACATCGATGAGACATACTGTGGTTGATGATTTGTCTATGCATCTAAAAGCTGGCCATGTAATCCCAGCCAGCCCTACGAAGAACGTGTGGCACTGAGGATCTGCCAGTGTGTGAGCGGCCGCACTCACCCGTTTAGAGTTTGGGGGAAATGCTTATCGACAGCATGAGGTTATACTGTCATTCTGTCTCCTGTGTGCACTACAGGTTTGGGTGAAGCACTTAAGAGTAAATGTGGTGAGAACTAACTAAAAGCCTGTGGAGATGGTAAAACACACACAGGCAGGGCCATAAAATGGAAGGGCAATTATAACACCTAAGTTTCAAAAAGAGGTCACTTATTTAAGGAAGTCGTTGCTGGTGACAGAACAGAGTCTCTCCCTGAACTTCCCAAACTGTAAAAGTTAGGTTTAGTCTTATATCTCTAGGACTTGAGAGCTGAGCATGCCCTGTGCTCTTTTTGTATGGTGCCTGCTCCCATATTACACCCACTGTCACAGAGGGGCGGGCTGCCAGGCATGACCTGTGCCACCCACTGACTTGTTTTGGGTCTCTCTTGGGCATCAGTTATCAGAGAACATATGGGCCAGAACAAATGCCAACATTGTGCTTGATATTTTGGAAGCTTGGAGGCCTTATTCATTCATTCATTGGCTTAGTCTTGATAGCCCTGGCTAGTCTGGAACTTATTATGTTGGCCACACTGGCCTCGAATTCTCCAACATCTGATCTGAAAGTGATGGGATCTTGGGCACACACTACCATGCCCTGCTCTATACTTGATTGTGTGTGTGCTCATGTACATGTGTATTTGTGTATATGCGTATTCATGTACATGTGTGTTCATGTGCATATCTGTGTAATTGCATGTGGAATCACAGGCAGAAGTTTGGCGTTTTCCTCAATTACTCCTTATGTTAGTTTTTTTGAGTCAGGGTATCTCCTGAACCCAGACTTCACAGATTTGGCAGAAGAAGCTGGCTAGCAAGCCCCAGGAATCTTCCTGTCTCCATTTCTCATGTTGGGGTTATAGGTATACACTACTAACATCAATTTCCCCTTTTATTGAAAGTAGATTCTTTTCTCATACAACACATCCTGGTTACAGTTTCCCCTCCCTCTACTCCTCTTGGTCCCCCGCCCCAATCTGAACATACTCAGCTTTTTATGCGGGTGCTGAGGATCAAACTCAGGGTCTCTTGCTTGCACAGCGAATGCCTTACCAACGGAGCCCTCTTCCTGGCCCTACACCTGACTTTCCATTTAAAACAGCACGTGTGGGCCGAGGGTTATAACCTGTGTGAGAGCACTTTCCTGGCATGCACTAGACCCCGGGTTCCATCCCTAGCATTGCCCAGAAAGGAACACACCTACTCTATCTCCAAATTGCTAAAGCTGCTTGCACTCAGCTGTGTGGGAGGGGTAGCTCTCTCATGTTGCTGTTTCTAAGCAAATGAACACTCATCCTGTAGATAGCACTGGGTTGTGTATTCGCACTAAAAGGCAGAATCTTGAGCATGGAATGTTGTCTTTTGTTCTCTTTGTGGATCAAGTTTGAAGTCAGAGAAGAAACTGCTATTTCCATTTGAGTTATCTGATAACCAAACCTCCAGTAGACACCAATAAACACTATACAAACAAACAAACAAGGGCGAAATGGAAATATCCTTTCTTCCATTTCTTTTTGTTTTCCCTAAGGTATTATTGGTTTAGTTTGAAACAAGACCAAAGTGGTTGAATGGCCCTAAATAGAAACAAACTATTTGCTACTTTTCTTGTTGCTGTGATGAAATGTCTGACAAGGGTGGCTTAAATGGGGAAGGGTTACTTTAGCTCACAGTTACTTTGGCTCACAGTTTCTTTGGCTCACACTGTGGGAAGGCATGGTGGCAGGAGTATGCTGGTCACATGGCATCCACAGACAGGAGGCAAAGTCTGCTCAACTTATCCTTTTCATTCAGGTCAGGGCTCTGGACAACGGGATGATGCCACCCACATTCAAAGTGCATCTTCCCACCTCAGATAACCACAGGCTTGCCCAGAGGTGTGTCTCCTAGGTGATTCTCAAGCCTGTCAAGTTGACTATATTCATTTTTTACACAAACCAAGTATAAACTTGACTAAAAACATCCAGATAAAACTGTTGATAATAGCAGTTTTTCTGGTCTGGGATAGAGCTTCTAAAAACACTTGGGATATTTAGAGGGATGGGTTTGTCTTAGTCACTTCTGCGGGCCTCTGGTACTGTAGGTGAGGGTCTGGTCATGAGGTCACTCAGTTGGGCCCTGGACAAGAGACACGCCATTGGAGGCTGGCGTGTCAGTGCAATCTCTGGCTTCTGTGGGATGGAAAGAGGTCGGAGACATTCAGTAATAAGCCAGCCTTCAGCCAATCAGGAAACTTCTATTGGTGTGGCTCCACTGAGCTTCCCTGGCAGGTGTCATGAGGTAAGATGTGAAAGCAAGCAGGGGGATGCAGAACCAGGCAGGTCATGCCCCATATGTCACACACATGCATGTCTGCCTCTGCCCAGGGCATATGCATAACCTCACAGTACAGCCATCCCATGCATGCAATTTGGATAGTTCTCAACTCTTCAGCTCATCACTGGTCTGGTCATGGTTGTTTTCTCCTTTATAAAAACCTTTAATTAGAACCACAGCTCTGTGTGGAGACTGCAGCTGATGGCTCTAGGAAGCACTAACAGGCCAGGTGGTGTGGAAGTACCCTAACTCCCAGTTTATGCCTGAGGCATGGAGCTGTGCTCGAGTCTCTGCCTTTGACTTGTGAGATCTGTTCTAATTCCAATTAATGTCTGATTCCACTGCAAGGATGTCTCCAATAATAGAAGTTTGGTCTGACCCAACAAACATGAACTTGAAAGCTAGCAGGGGTGGCCAGGGCTCTGGGTCCTTGTGTGGACACACAACAGCTCCCAACTGTTACGGTTTTTGACTCTTTAAGAGGCAAGCCACACCCACTCCCAGTGACCCTGCCCGCCTCNGTGAAGGGGGCCAGGGCTGAAAGGAGGTGCATAGACACCACAAGTCTCCTAACCGGTGTCCTCCTGAGGAGACCAACAGCTCTGAGATGATTGACAGCCTGTGATGATTGACAGCCTGTCCCTCCCCTCCCGGCTAGGACCCATCACTAGAGATGAGATGTAGACAGATATTTAGGATACTGACCCACTGTCCTGTCAGATGAATGGCTCTTAGCAAAGGGCAAATCTAAAGATTCAGTTCCTGTCTCTGCTCAAGGTCTTCTACAAGTGACAGGAAGCAAGCAGCCCTGAGCTCCAATTGCCTAAGTGCTAAGAGAAAAGTTAAGGAGTGTCTGGGGTTCTCTCCGTCACCCATCCAGGATTGAATGGCTGGAGTGTTTGAGGTCCCAGCCTGAGGCTTTGGTGCACCCAGCCCTTTAGGAAGCCCTAGGCTGCCTCCCCTCCTGGAGTGGAGCCCCAAGGCTGCTATTGTCTGCAGCTTTGTCAGCCCAGTTCTGGGGCTGTTGCCTGCCTTCACTCTGCTCCCCACAGTCACAGTGTGGGAACCAGTACCCCGCTGGCACTGCCATATGTCTGTGAAGCTTATTTTAGCTATCCTAATCAAGAAATGATTAAAACAATTGGTTTATTTAAATGGCTCTGTATTTTATGTGTTATTCTTGAATATTGGATTCATATTAAATAAGTTTGCCCTAATTAACTTGAATATTGCAGATCTGTGCTTTTTGAACTCACCATGCAGATTTATGTAAATTACATAAAGTTTTCAAGCTAGGAGCCTGGTCTTTCCACTTCCAATCCCTTTAGCCCATCTCCACATCTCACTGGTGCACCACCGGAGGCTCTGGAAGACAGGGGTGGGCACTGCCCAGACTCGGCTCTGATTTTACCACAAGTGGATGACCCTCATCTGAAATGCTGGGAGCTGCACACATTGTGGATTTCAGAATGGTCTGGGTTTTACAACATCCATATAGATTTTATGGGCAGAATATCCCTACTCTGAAAAGTTAAAATTCAAAATGCTTGAAAATATGAAACATTTCCAATGTCATTTTGGTGCTTGAAAGGTTTCAAATTTCATCAGTTTTTAAAGATTTATTTATTTTTATATGCATTGTTTTGCCTGCATGTATGTCTGTGTGAGGGTGTCATATCCTTTGGAACCAGAGTTACAGACAGTTGTGAGCTGCTGCATGGTGGCTGGGAATTGAACCTGGGGTCTTCTGGAAAAGCAGACAGAGCTCTTAACTGCGGAGCCCATCTCTCCAGCCCCAAGTTTCAAATTTCTAGGCATTTTGGATTCAGGATTTTCAGATCAGGACATTTGACCTGTATTGTGCAAACCAAAGAAAAAGTAGTGACTGGCTTCTGCAAACACACTACATACATACATACACACACACACACACACACACACACACACACACACACACNGTATAAGAGCATTCTTGTGGTTACAGCAGACCAGTGGAAGCTAGATGACCACTTCAGGTTGTCACTCTTCACATGCTGTTCTTCTTTTTGTTTTAGAGACAAGGTTCTCTCATTGACCAATTAGGCAAGGGTAGCTAGTCCAAAAGCCTCAGGGGTCAGCCTGAGTCCACCTCCCCAGTGCTGACAGTGTGCCACTAAGTCTGGTTTGTTTATAGAGAAGCTGGGGTATTGTTATGATGGCAAAGCAAGCACTTTGCAACTAAGCATCTCTGCAGGTTTCCTTTTCGTAAATTTATTTTTCATTTTTTAATTATGTGTGTGAGCATGTGTCCATGTGGGGATCTGTGCACATGTGAATGCAGGCACTGGTGGAATCCAGAAGCAGATGTTGGATCTGCTGGAGCTGGAATTTTGGGGTAGCTGTGAGCTGGCTGAGGAGGAAACTGAAAGTCAAACTCAGGTTCCCTTTAAGCATTACAAACTCTTAAGCACTGAACCTGCCACTGATGTTTTTTTGGCGGCAGCTCGTGCATGATTTTGAAATGCATGTATCTGTGCATGATATATTTTTATGTATTTCAAAATAAAGGCTTAAAATACAAAACTGAAACACTAATTTGGGGGCAGTTTTAATATTGCTTTGCCTATCTGACTTATTCAGTCATCTGTCCGTCTTAGCATCCTTTATTTCCCTGCTCTCCCCCATCTGCCATCCTTGGTGTCCTATGTGTCTCTGTCAGCGTCTGTGGCATTAAAGAAGGCAGATGAGAATGTCCTGCTCCATAAATGGATGGATTTTAAATGAAAACAGCTAGAGAAAACCAATGTGGGATGAGTTCACTGTCTGTACTCAGCTGCTGAAAACACACCATGGTTCCCAGGAGAAGGCTTTCTCCTGACCTCACCTCCCCTAAAGAGATCCCAGAGAAGACCACGAGCCTTAGTACTGAGATGGGCTGCCACCGAGAGGAAACGCTGGCACCTGCCCCTGCTACCATTAACTTTTGCCCCTGCTGCATCCTTCCTCTTGTTTCTTAAGTCCCTCCTGTGCTCTGGCATTTCTCTAAAAATTTTCATTCCTTTTCTAAATGGTTGAGAAAGCTCTATGAAAACAACTCTCTAGAGTTTACTGCTCTTCCAATGAACCTCATATAAAAATATTTTCTTTTCTCAGTGTGTTCTGGGGATGATACCAGGCAGATGTTCTACCACCACCCCTCACTGGGGGATTCTAGGCAGGAACTCCACCACTGAGCCACACCCCAGCCCCTCACTGGGGGATTCTAGGCAGAGGCTTACCACTGAGTCACACCCCAGCCCATCACTGAAGGATTCTAGGCAGGGGCTCTACCACTGAGTCACACCCCAGCCCCTCACTGGGG
>LOEQ01003171.1:114869-135985 GCA_001685075.1 Bramus lutescens | reverse complement strand
AAAAAAAGCAAAACAGAAGTACCTGTTTACACGTGTACCTATAACCTGTGTACCTATAACCAGAGCATGTCAACAGGGGCAGATACAGGAACACAGAGGCTTGCTGGTAGCTACCTCCAGGCTCAGTAAAGAGATTCTGTCTCAGAAGACTAAGGTAAAGAGTGACAGAGAGCAGACACCAACATCTTCCTCTGGTCTCTACATGCATGTACATGGCCGACTACACACAGGCATGTGCATGCATACACATGTGTGTGCACACACACACATACACACTTAATGAATAGAGGAGAGGCAGAGCTTTCAGCAATGGTCACAGAGAAGCTAGTGATGATATTGCCAGTTAAAATTATATTTTTTTCTACTTGAATTTATAGTAATAGAAACAGAGCTCAACTGAGTCATCCTGTGGGCTTGATTTCCGAATTCCCATGGAAACTGCAGATGTTCACATCACTCACCAGGAAAAAGGGAAAGACAGCAAGCCTGTCTTACAGAAGCAAGAAGTATGAGGTCCTAACCATTTGTACAGGGAAACATCTGAGGTGAGCCTGGCCTGTTTGTAGTTACTCTACAACAGGATGGGTCTTGTCCTAAGAGGCTTGGGACACTGAGGGTGGGTGGCCGTCAGGCAGGCCCAGCCTCTAGGCTGCTCTGTAGATCTGTATATTACAGAGGACTTTTTGTTCTTGTACTGCTTGTTTTTGAAACAGGCGCAGCTAACCCAGGTTGACATCTAGCTCCCTGTGGCCAAGGATGGCCTTGAACTGATTTTTTTCCCTTTTGCTATTGTGTCTGTGCATGTGTGTGTGTGTGTGTGCGCGCGCACGCGCGCTTGTGCATGTATACACTCCTTTATCTCTGTGGGAATGTGTACATAGGGATGTCTGTGCATGTATGTGTGTTTGTTTGTATGTGTGTGTACACTCCTTTATCTGTGTGGGAACATGTGTAGGGATATCTGTGCATGTGTGTGTACACTCCTGCATGGTGGCTGAAGCTTAATGTCAGGAATCATCTTCTATAGCTCTTCTACCTTATTCAGTAGGATAAGGTCTCTCAATCAAACTCAGAGCTCATTGATATAACTAGTCTTGCTAGCCAGCTTGCTCGGAAGAGGATTCCTGTCTCTACCTTTGGAGACTGGAGTTATTGCTTCCCTGAGTTACAGACACTCTGTCCACTCATTTATATGGATTTCTGGGATTCAAACTCCAGTCTTCACGGTCTGGAGCAAGCACTGGAACCACTGGTCTCTCTCCCCAGACCTTGAACTTTGGATCCTCTTGCCCCCGGTGCAAGGATTATGGACATAAGCCACCTTGCACAGTTTATCTGGGGCTGGGTGAAACCCAGAGCTTTACTTTGTGCACTAGGCAAGCCTTTTGCCAACTGAGGCATACTGCAGCCCCAGAGAAGTTGTGAATGTGTAACCATAGTGGATTCTCTCGTCAGTGAGATGTGTGGGTTCCACCCTAGGTTGGGAAGTGGCTTTTGTGCAGCAGTGATGCAGAGCACATAGAATGGAGAGAGAGCTTCATTGTTTTCCATCCTTGTTTCTTCTTTGTACTATAACTTGAAAATACATCTGTGAGGGCTGAGGAGATGGCAATTGGTAAAGCATTTGCCTCCCAATTATGGGGACTTGAGTTCAGATCCCCAGAGCACACATGAAATGCCAGCCATGGTGGTGTGTGTTTTTATCCCTGTCATGATGAGATGGGAGGTGGAAATGGGTAATTTCTGGAAGCTCACTGGCCAGCTAGCCTCACTTGCTTGGTGAAGTTCTTGGCTAGTGAGAGATCTGTCTCAGAGGAAGTGTGGAAGGTGCCTGAGAAATAACCCAAGCTGCCTTCTGATCTCCACATGCATGTTCGTGAGCATGCATGTATGTGTGTGCACCACACATACGTGCATGCATACACATACAGCACACACACACAACATATACAGATACATACTCACATGTCTGTGCAGAGTTAAGGACATGGCTTAACTGTTAAGGCATTTGCCCCAAAAGTGTGAGGACCAGAACTCAGATCCACGGACACACCTGTAAATGCCAGATGGTTGCAGCAGGCCACCTGTAACTACAGCCTCAGAAGACAGAGACCTCAGAGGTCTCAGAAGACAGGGCATCCTCAGAGCAAGCTAGCTAGCAAGAGAGACCCTGAATCAGTGGTTAAGGTAGAAAATCAATCCAGGATGATTCTCAGCATCACCTCGGGCCTCCACATCTGTATGATCACACACAAAAACATGCATGCATGCATACAGACCACATACCCATTTAAAAAATACTAAAAAGTATGCCTGCAGGAATTTATCATTTCCTATAAAATAAATTGAAAGGAAGTGAAATTATAAAAAGGGAATTATTTATTGGACAAGGAACTCTTTGTGAGAGGAACAAAGGGACATTGCTGGGCCCTCCCCCAGGCTGCCCCTCAGGCCTTCTGCCCAGACCATGAAAGCAAATGACCAGACCATATGGAAATTGGTTGTGAAAGATGTTTTGGATTAAGCTGTTCCCTCCAGGAGTCTTTGATGTTACAGTGGCTAATGAAGTTGGCTCCTGGAGAGATTTTTATTCCACAGAACTACAATTCTTTTTTTCTGAGAAACTTATATTACGTTTAATATAATTGTCTTGGTTCGTACCCTAGGGATTTATTTGAGTTATAATTGAATATTGCATTTTTAAGAAGGTTTCTTAATTTATTGCTTCCTTTGGCAAATTTTGCTTGCTGTTCTGTCAGAATAATTTAATTTTACATTGGCTAATTTAGTCTGTATTAATATTTTCCCTGGAATTCAGACAGCTAGGCAAGCTGCTACAGGTGGCGAGAGAGCAAACTTAGAGGGAACATTAAGATGTGAGAGGCTGGTGGCGTGACCCCTATCCAGAGTGGCCATGGCGAACACTGTGTCCTTTCGAGAGGAGTTATCGTTTAATCAAAAGCTAGCTTCCCTCCTGCTGTGCCCCTGCCCACCCCCACCCACGCGCCCACCTCCTGTGCTCCCAAACTCTGAACTCCTCCTACCAAAGCCCTTCCAGGATTGCTGCTTGGTAATGGGAAAGTCCCTCACCAGAGGAGCAGCTGTAGGGAACAGTCACATGACAAGGCAGTGGCAGCAGGGGGAGGACAGAGGCACCCCTCGACACCGCCACCCCCAATAGCTGAGACATTCCCCTAATCTTTTAGGGGCCGACACTCAGGCTGAATCTGAGTCGCAGGTACAAAACAGAAAAGAATTTGGGGCTAGCTAGTGTGAAGCAGAGCTGGAGATTTTATTGAAGACATCTTAATATCTTAGGAGAAAGAGACACATGCAGAAGTGTGTGTGCGCGAGTGCATGTGTGCATGCGTGTGCGCGCTCGCTCATGTGTTTCTCAAAGGGCAGTTGCAGAAAGCAAGACATGTCATGTGAGTATACTACCTTCTCAAGGAAGACTTGGAGGGGGAATAAAGCACATCTAAGTTTGAGTACAGGCTCCTCTAGGGAAAGTCAACAACTGTTGTAACATTAGCTGTGTGTGTGAGAGAGTGATATTTATATACATGTATGTGCTATATTTGTGTACATACCATTTTTGCAGCTCTCACATTACTGTAGCTCAAAGGCGGGGTAAACTTTTCTCCCCTTCTCTCCTGGTGAGCTTATTGGATGGCTCTGGAAATGGTTTGTGTGGGATTAAAATCTGATGAGGTAAGCAAAGAGTCTCTAGGGTTGCACAGAGCTGAACTAGGCAAGTCCTTTAATGCAGAGCTGTAGCTAGGAAGGGAGAGGGGCCCTAAACAGTTAGTTGTGCTGGAATTCTTGCAAATCAGCTCTCAAATGTCAACCTCCCCCCCTTCTTGCAGTCAGTCCTACAACATTCCATCAGTCTGTCCTGCCTCAGTAGTCCTGTCTCACTTGAGGGAATAGGAGGGTTCAAGGGCTTGGTGATTTTGAAGAGCAGCTGAGGAGCCTGCCCAGCCTCCTTCCTTGTTCCATGGTCACACTGAGTTTCTTCCTGGCTAGGTACAGGGCCATTTGAACAGTTTTATCTAATTTCTGGGGTGACCTTGTTGTATAAAGTGCGTTTGCTTCCCTGGATCACGTGTAGACCAGAGGGGGACGAATGGGTTGCTGTCCCTTATTCTTTACAGACAAGTGAGTAGGCACTTGCTGCTGCAAGCAGAAGGCTCTGGAGGACTCTGACAGAGCCCACTGTGCTGGCTGAGGAAATGGGGGCAGCTCGCTGGCTCAAGTGCTCTGCCATAGGCTTGGGAGCATAATAGGTTTCCCCTAGTTCCTATTGCCTTGGGAAGGGGTGGGGACACAATAGAGAAGGATTCTATTACGGGTTCTGTCATGAGCACTTGGGGGCAATGGCTGCAGAGGCTGGGTGTGTCCTCCTGGGTTATGATGTGGGACAGACTGCTGCTCCCGGGTACAGTCTAGTTGCCATCTGTATACTCAGCCTTTCACTTCCTACCAAGCCTCTTGCAGGGTACGAAGTGAGTGAAGTTGAGTGGGAGTTTAATTTAAAATTAGGATTTGAAGGAAAGTGTTTAAAATCTGTGTTATCTCTTTGTACACAGTAAAAGTCACCCCTCCAGGAGACACAGACTCTAGTAAACCCTACTACAGTCAAGACATGGAACACAACCAGATACTGAGAACTCAACATGGAACTCAACCAATATGAGATTGAGTACTCAAGAGGCTAAAACAGGGGAATGTCAAGCTTCAGTCCACTCTCAGCTATTTAGGGAGACTTTATCTTAAGACACCAAGGGCTAGAGATATAGATCAGCAATAGAACTCCTGCCTAGAGTGCCCTAGTAAAGGGGTGTGGGTATGGCTTAGGGTAGAGCACCTGCCTAGAATCTTCCACTGAGGAGCTTGGGCTATGGTTCAGTGATAGAGGATCTGCCTAGAATCCCCCAGTGAGGGGCTGGGGTGTGGCTCAGTGGTAGAGCCCCTGCCTAGAATCCCCCAGTGAAGGGCTGGAGTGTGGCAGAGCCCCTGCCTAGAATCCCCGTGAGGACTGGGCGCAGAGCTTGCTTAAGACCTGGTTTGAGAGATGTCTCGAACATCCCCTCATACATTGTTGCGTAGTTGGCATCTCCCTACCCCTGCTCAAGCTGCACTGACCCATTTCTACCTCGTTGGTTTCTCTCCTCCCAGCTTGTCACGTACACAGCACGTCCATCCCTTTTATGTAAGCAACTGCATACGACACTTAATGCTTTTGTGTGTGTGCCAGTCACACCAGCTGTGTCCTTTACAGAGAAAACTTCACATTTTGTTTGAGGGTCACCAGCTTTGCCCTAATGTCCTTTCCCCAGATCAAGTGCAGGATCTCTCACTGCCGTTAGGCATCATATCCTCTAGTCCTCTCTGATCTGTGACAGTTTCTCAGTCCCTCCTTCTTTACCGTGGCCTGGACACTTGGGAAGAGCACTAGTGTTTAGTGGTCCCCTCCTTTGGATTTGTCTGTTTCCCCATGGTTATCTAGGGTGATGGAGTACAGGGAAGAATCCTGAACACTCTCTTTATGCCATCAGCTTGGCCCACTGCTAATGGCATGAACTTGGTCACTTGGCAATGGTGCTACCAGCCATTTCTCCACTAGAAAGCTGTGCTTGCTTTCCATACCTTCCTCTGAAAGATGCCCGCACACCAGCCAATAGATGAGTGTGCCACTTCCTGACAACCACTGGGTGTGGAGAATTCAAAGCCATCCCAGCATTGATTCCTATATCTAAGCACAGATCTAAGACCAAGGGTTCAGGATTGCCCCTCTCCTGTCTCTACTAGCAGATAATGGTAAAGGATACCACTTGGGAAGAGGAGTCCTGGAAACAGTATCTGAGAGGGAGGGGGTGGGGGAACTTCCCTGTTGTCATGATTCCCCCCCTCTTAGGTTCATGTGTTACACACTCCTTCCCCAGCTTCTGGCTCTGTTTTGAAGGACTATGAAGCCAGTAGAAGGTAGAGCCTGGTTGAGGAGGGTAGAAATCAAGGGGTGGGAGCTTGGAAGTCAGAATCCACCCCTGACTCTAGCAGGTGCTCTCTGCTTGATGGTTCCCCCATGATATAAGCAGCTCAGCCATTCCCTCCTATTGCCATGAACTGAACTATTCTCAGCACACCTTCCCTGCAGCAATGGACTGATCCCTCTGAAACCGTGAGCCGAGGTAAACCTTTCATTCCTTACACTGTTTCTGTCAGATATGGTGACCATGATAATAAAGTAAGTAGCATATCCATCTTTGAGCATGCCGCCATCCAGCGCCTTGATGTACTTACTCCCCATTGCCGAGACTGGGATCCCCATCGTTCGCGTTTTATGGAGATTTCATTCTATAGACACAACACAACTGAAGTGCATTATTGGTCCATGTTTAGTGAATTGAGTCCCTGGATGTCAAGGGGTGAACCTGAAAGCTATAATTTTCCAATCAAGGTTTGATCTTACCTACATCCTGAAATAATACAGGGACTGTCAGAGTTACCATCATCGTCACTCATGAAATTCCAAGGAACTGTGCAGCTATGTTCCAGACACAGGGACAGAGAGCAGATATGTATCACCCATTATCCTGCAGTTGCTTGGAGCGGGTCTCTGTCAAGACCCTCTCAATGGGACAATACTTAAATTTCATTCTGAGTGAAATAACATTAAATAATTCATAGGCATGTGCTAAAGTGCCACAGTGTTTAACAGATATTTTGGGGAGATACATTTAGGCCCTGCACCTGCCGTTTCTTTCCCAGCTTTTCCCAGCAATTTTAAGCAGCCATCAATGAATCTTCCTTGCAGTAGCAACTGCAGGGTTGTCCTAGTGCGGACTGTCTGGTTTCCTTCCTTTCTGCTGCCCTTGGTTTCCTTTGGAACTCTTCTGTAAGAGAGATGTGTCCTTTCTCCTACATTCATTCATTCTTTCTTTATGTGCATGTATGAGAGAGAACATGTGCGCTGGGAGTTGCAAGTGTGTATGTATGCATTTGGAGGTTAGAGGTCAGTCTCGGTGTCATTCCTCAGGCACATTTTTTTTGAGGCAGGGTCTCTCCCTGGGACCTGGGGCTTGCTATTATGGCCAGCAAGGTTCAGGGCATCTGCCTGTCTCTGCCTTCTCCGTGCAGGGGTACAAGCACATGTCAGCACCCTCAGCTTTTCTTCCATGAGTTCTGGAGATGGAATTCAAGGGGTTTTTTGCTTGCTTGGCTCATTCCCGCTCCCTTATTTATTCATTCCACAATTCATTTATATTGCTGTGGACACATGGACACCTCTGCTTTTTGTCTTTGGGCAGAACTGTGACTGGATCAAGGGACTCATGCATGGCAAGCAAGCACGCTACCTTAAACTATGCCCCTAGCCCTATTTATGCTCTTCTTTAGGTTATAACCTAGTTTGCATGTATAGTTCGTGTTGCTCCAGGGTTTGAACTCACACAAGCTGGCTCATCTCCAGCCGACAAACTTGTCTTTTTTGTCTTGGCCTCTGTTCTCTGGCATGTCTCCAATAGTACACACATATTCCAAGTTCATTAATATATCACATAAAGACCCAAGCCAGCCACTTCTTTAGGATCATGCTTCTGACCCGGGAGTTTGCTTGACTTAGTAAAGCCTTGCTGTGTACACTGATTACTTTAACTGTCAACTTGACATGGCCTAGAATCACCTGGAAGAGAGACTTAATGAGGAATTGTCTAGGTCAGGTTGATCTGTAAACAGGTCTGTGCGGGACTATCTTGATTATTAATTGATGTAAGAAGCCCCAGCCTACTGTGGGTATTACCATTCCCTAGTCATGGGATCCTGAATGATGTGAAAGGGGAAAAGTAGCTAAAAAAAGGAAGAACCAGGAGTGTATGTATTCCTTCTGTGCTCTCGACTGTAGAGGTGAGGTGGCTAGCTGTGTGAGCACTTGCCTTCATGTCCCCTATACACTGAACTGGAACTTGGAACCGCAAGGTCAATGACGTCTTTCCTCTCCTATGTGACTTTTTGCTAGAGTGTTTGTCACAACGACGGACGTAAAACTACGTCATCATGCAGGTGGGAGAATGTGAGTTCACTTCCCAGCACTCTCATCATAAATAAGCCATGAATGGTAGTGCATGCACACTTGCCGTCCCAGGGCTGAGCATGTGGAGATGGAGAGCTTGCTGATCAACATGTTAGCCAAATAGGTGATTCCCCAGGTCCCATCGAGACTTTGTCTCCAAAACCAGGATGGATGACACCTGAAGAATGACACCCAAGGCTGACCAGTGACCTCTAATGCACAAACACACACATGTGCCCACACACAGGTGATCATGCAAACTGTCTTCATTACTTTTGTTTCTATGGTTTTTGTCTTTTCAAGACAGCGTTTCACTGTGTAGCTGTGGCTATCCTAGAACTCACTCTATAGACCAGGCTGGTCTCAGATTCACAGAGATCCGCCAGCCTCTGCCCCTCCAGTGCTGGGACAAAGGTGTGTGCTACCACCGCCTGGCTTCTCTTAGTTACTTTAATTTGTTGTGATAAGACATTGTGACCAAGCAACTTATAAAAGAAAAGGTTTATTTTAAGCTTACAGTTCCAGAGGGTTAGAGTCTGTAACCATCATGGCGAGAGTTTAGTGGCACACAAGCATGGTGCCAGATTAGCCGAGAACCACTAGAGAACTAGCTAGGAGTGATTGGAGTTTTTGGAAACGTCAAAGCCATCCGTCTCCTGATAGTCCTCCTCTAACAAGGCCACACTCCCTACTCCTTCCCAACAGTTCCACCAACTGAGGGCCATGCATTCAAACACAGGAGCCTACAGGGGCCATTCTCATTCAAACTATCACACAAACAAAAAGCAAACCATGCCCTTTGTGTGAAAAATAGGGTAAAAGAGAAGCTCTGGATGCCAAGTCAAGGTCTACAGCTGGATTGTAAGTGGGCCGAATTATGCAGATACCATGGTTTGTTATGTTTTTAAGGTTTATTTTAAATTTTATTTATGTGTGTGTGTGTGTATACATGTATTGCAGTACACACAGAGTCCAGAAGAGGGTGTCATCCTCTGAAGCTGAAGTTGTGAGCCACCCAATGTTGTTTCTGGAAATATGAGGACTGAGTCCTCTCTCCAGCCTCTGCCATGTGTCTTTTTAGTCAGGTTTGCACACAGCCTGTTTATTCTGATGTGCCTGTCCTTTAGCATTTTAAAACAGTTGGTAAGTGATGGAAATACTCCCACTCGAATCAGTAGCACAGAGTTCGGCCTGTTTCCCTCCACTTTTTATTTGTAATCTCTTCCTCTGACAGTGAGAAGTCTGACTCCCATTATGTACAATCTATTCACTTGTTTTGCCCCTGAATACTTATGAACTGCTTTTAGAAGTGCTAACTCAGATCCCTGTGAGATGCTCATATGCCAGCTGGAATACAGTGTTTATGCACAGCTAATTTCTTTAGCTTTAAAATAATGTGACAAACATGATATGAGCAAGTTAATTAGGGCATCTCCTCTTCCTCAGTCTGGCCAGGTTCCCGTCTGCGTTTCCTCTGGTCCTCACTCATCGCTATTGTTCCATCCTGGATCCCGTGCCTTGGTTGACTGTGTATTCCTATTTGTGTACAGTACAGTACCCTCTTTCTGGTGGACAGTTCTGTGGGATTCTAAAAGGCCCAGTGCCGTGCCTTCCTCCTTGTGGTGCATTATGGTCAGTCCTGTCACCTGGAGACTTTCCCCCACAGGTCCCTTCAGAGTCAGCAGTGCCTTCCTCATGCCGCAGCTACTGGTCTGTCCTGACCTGGCAGCTTTGCTCATATTAATGGGATCATACAAGATGCTGCCTTTGGGATCTTCCATTTAGCAGTATGCATCTAAAATGTCTTCTTGGGTTGGGATGCAGCTCAGTTGGTAGGATACCTGACTAACATTCATGAAGTCCTGGTTCAAACCCAGGTATAACCAGGCATGGTGGTGTGTGCCTGTAATCCTAGCACTCAGCAAGTGGTGGAAGGAGGGTCAGAAGTTTAAGGGTACCCTTGGCAACATAATGAGGTCAAGACCACTGTGGAAAACATGAGACCCTGTGTCTGAAGCAGTCATGTACACACACACACACACACACGATGCGTTCTTGCTGTTTTCTGAGTCAGCAGTTCTGGTGTGCTGTATTTCAATGATTTGTGGTTGACTGCCTATGTCTTGGTCTCAATTCTTCTGCTGAACAATGTTTCAGTTCTGTGATGGTGACAAATGACGCTGCTAGAAATGTTTCTTTTCACTTCGGTAGATGCCAAGGTGGTGAGATGTCATAAGTATGTTTAATTATGTATGTGTGTGTTTTCATGCATGTGTGTGTTTGTGTGTGGATGTTCATATAAGTGTGGATGTGTGTGTGTGCACATATGTACGTGTATATGGAAACCAGGGAACAGCTATTCAGATCTTGAATTCAGAAGCTATCCATCTTGTCTTTTGATTCGGGATCTCTCACTGGACTGGGGCTTACCCATGAGTCCAGGTTGGCCGGCCTATGAGCCCCTGGGATCCATTTGTCTCCACAGCCCCAATGCTGGGATTAAACACGTGTACCACCATGCCTGCTTCTGCCTGACTTTTTGATGTGGGTGCTGGACCTTGAACTCGGGTACTTGTGTTGGCCTGGCTAGCACTTTATCCTGCCCCCAGGCCATCTCCCCAGTGCAATATAGTTACTTGGTTACTTTTTATATAAGCATTTAACATTTTTGTCAGCCTACAGCACAAAATGAATAGAGCCATTTCCTTGCTAGCATTGTGATTTCCGTGTTACATGTAAAATTCAAATCGGCTGATTTTTGTACCTCTATTCTTTCAAATAATCTAGCTCTTCCTTTGATCAAAGCGCATTTCCATCTTGTCCTGTGCTGTGTTTAGTTATTTGATGGCATCTCATTTGAACAAACAAATTCCTATGACATTTCATCTCTTTTTGCCTTGGAAAAAATAAAGTTGATCACTGTCATGGATTCTGGGGTCGTAAAAAAAGAGACAGAAAAAGGCAGAGAAAGCCGATAAGATGCTGAGGAACAGAAGAGAGGACGTGGGGGTGACCCCAAGTCTGACAATACAGGCTTGCATAGGGACAGCAGGTGCAGTCCAGTGGTGGCCAAAGCGTGGGAACGGAAAGAGTAAGAATAGCAAATCATGCGGGACCAGACGGGATGATAGGAAAATTGATAACAAAAATTGTAAGACTACGTAGCAACAAGGACAGTACTTGTTTTTATGTTTGCTTAGATTTTTGAATAGCAGATTGTTTGGGTTTTCACTCAGAGCTCAGTGGTGCAAATCCAGCCCTGGGCAAACAACAGATACTGTTTCTGTAGGGCAACAGACAGACTTCAGGTGCCATTTGAAATGCCATCCCTGTGGTGACCATAGTCATGAACCTCCACAGTGCCTGTGACTCTGAGGACACCTTCGTGGGGCTAGGTGATTTCAAATGCAATTTAGCCTGAAACTATATGAAGAATTTGAAGGTAGTTTTACACCAAATGGCTCCAGAATGAGCAAGTGATTTTCTTCTGGTTCTATAAGGGGAATATACTTCTGCCATTAAAATCTAAATGTTCACAAAATGACCCTTTCAGTGTAGTTTGGTGGATTTCAGTGGAGGGATACTGCCTCTTTTGGGAGGTGCTGGATGCTGTGGCTTGTGGGGGTAATGTGTGTGTGTTCATGTATGTGTGTCCGTGTGTGTGTCCATGTGTCTGTGTCCCCATGTATGTCTGAATGTGCGTCTGTGTGTGTCCATGTGTGTGTATCCATGTGTGTGTCTGTGTGTCCACGTGTGTGTTCATGTTTGTGTCCGTCCGTGTGTGTCCCCATGTATATCTGAATGTGTGTCTGTGTGTGTGTTCGTGTGTGTGTGTCTCTGTGTGTGTCTGTATGTGTGTCCATGTGTGTGTGTTCATGCATGTGTGTGTGTCTCTTTGTGTGTCTCTGTGTATGTCCCCGTGTATGTCTGAATGTGCGTGTCTGTGTGTGTCCCCGTGTGTGTCTGTGTGTGTCTCTGTGTGTGTGTCCATGAATGTCTGGATGTGTGTGTCTCTGTGTGTGTCCATGTGTGTGTGTGTCCATGTGTATGTGTGTCCATGTGTGTGTCTGTGTGTGTCCACATTTGCATACATGGAGGTAAGAGGTCAACCTTGGCCATTGTTTCTCAGGATGTCATCAGGCTCTCTGCCTGACCTGGGGGAGTGAACTCAAGGGTCCTACCTGTCTGCCTCCTCAGTGCTGAAATATCAAGGATTTGCTACCACATCTGGCTTTTTAAATGTGCATTCTGTGGGTCTAAACTCAGGTCCTCATGTTTGCATAACAAGCACTTTTCTGAGAGACATGTCCTGGAACCTCTGTGTGGGTGTCTTGGGAGACCACGGTAACAATGGTTATTGAAAGGTCAGGAGCCAGGCTACAACTCATGTCCTGTTCCCATAATTCCCTATACGAGGAAGGGCTCATCACGCCTGCTCACACCTGTGTTCCCCTGGTGTTTCTGCACGTAACAAACTAAAGCAACAGAAACTCCATTCATCAGCGCCAGTGTCTAACACTCTTGGTTTTCTTCTTACAAATAAATAAGCAGTATTTTTGCCAGACTCTTAGCATAAAATTTGCACAAATACAATTACTGAGTAAATTGGGGGAAAATAGCTCTTTGTTTTCTTGGGAACTTCTCAGGAGCTGCCCTCCATGTTTGCAGTGCCGTGGTGGCTGGTGAGCTGCCAGTAGGGGTACACCTGTGCCAGTCTTCATTTGCAGCTGAGGAAGGCAGATATGTAGCAGAGGGGATCCAGGTTCACCGCCACAGACTCAGAAGCAAGCCTTCTCCTTTTTTTTTGTTTTTTGTTTTGTTCTGTTTTGTTTTTTTGAGACAAGTTTTCCTCTGTGCAAACCCTTCCTAATTAGCAGAACATGACGTGAGTCTAGACACCACTATCAAGATAGTGTTTAAAATGTTATGATCGATGGACCCTAGCACCCACATCTGCTCACAACTTCATGTAATTTCAGATCCAGGGGATTTAATACTCTCTTCTGATGAGCGCCATCACACATGTGGTAGGCAAACATGCACGTATAAATTAAAATGAATAAATAAACAATGAAATGTTACTATCATCTTCACCCACTATCATGTGTTTAATAGCATACCCCTATGGATCATGTTATGAAATGATAGGTTTAAAATTGACTGGGACTGTCTGCAGCCCTTTGTGTCCAGAGTTTATATGTTGTTTCTTTCTTCTTAAGTGGCACAGATAGGACCTATCACTTGGTGTATGATAGGATTCCAGAGATAAGATCTTTCTGGCACCCTGACAATGCCATCTCCTATGTCAACATAGGACATTCTTTCAAAAGTGCATTTAACAGTGTACCTCAGAACTGGAGATAACTCATCAGGTAAATCTGAGAACCATAGTTCAGAATCCTAATGCCCACATAATTGGGGAGTGGGTGGGAGTGGTGGCCCCCTGTAATCCCAGGGCACCTCTGAGACTGGGATCATCAGAGCTGGTTGGCTAGCTAGACTTGATGAGTCAGTGAGCAATTCTGAATTCCAGTGAGAAACCCAGCTTCAACATATAAGATGGAGAGAGATTAAGGGAAACACCCACTGTCAACCTGGAGCCTCCATATGCGTGTATACTCATGTATATGTGAACACAAACACCTATGTGTGTCCACACATTCAAGCACACATATTTATGTATGGGTGTGTACAGGTACACCAGGCACACACACATACACATGGAAAAGCTAAGCCTCATTATTTCTGAGAACACCGTATATTCTTTTCATTCATTTTGATAGTTGTTCGATCACCTTGGAACTTTTATCTCAATAAAGATAAAGAGTTTTGTTCCTTTTGCTCTGTGTTGTTAGTGAGTTTAACCCTGCCATTTCTAGCTGTTTAATATTTCAACTTTTAAGAACAAATTATAATAATATATAGTAAACAAATTGTTTAAGCATGCAAGTATTTTTTTCAACATCCTTGTGTGAACATTATAAGACACAAAAGAGGCTCGAATAACTGTTAACACAAGTGCCTTTACACCTGCCACCACTATTCCACACACCACGCCGCACTGTGTTTGCTTCCACACCCATCCGCTAATCCCCATTCCTTCCTCTTTCCCAGATATATATGCACATATATGCATCTCTGAGTCAGTGGCTTTCAGCAACACACTTTGTCCCTAAGTACGTCACATCCATGTCATTAGAAGTCAGTTATCTTCACTTTGCTTGACAGTTGGTCACAATGAAATCCATCAACACTAGTGAGACACTTGATGAACTTTTCTAAATACATTCTGAAGGCATGAAGTATTAGGATTGCCTGGGACAGTTTCCCTTTTGTCCCCACAGTCTACCTGTCCTTAACCCCTGGATGGACTCACAGTTCTAAGAACTTTCAAGAAAGAAACTTCAACTATGGCCTGAGGGTTTGTGAAACCCTTGAGGGAGGATGATGTAATTAAACTTAAAAAACTTATGTGCATGTATGCGGGTGCGCATGTGCCCACAGCGTGCATATATGCTTTTGCATGCAGAGGCCAGAGGTTGTCATGACTTGTTTTTGACTGGGGTCTCTCAATGGATTTGGCTAGGCTGGGCCAGGAGGTCCCAGGGATGCTCCTGCCTCAGTACAGTTGCAAGCACACCCCATTGTATCCAGCTTTTTAAATGGGTGCTGGAGAACCAAACTCAAGACCTCATGCACTTTACTGACTGAGCACCCCCAACCCCAGAATCTAGCTAATTTGATAATGATTAGAATATTATTTTCCTCTCCATATGGGAGACCCATATGAGTGACGCATTCCAGAAAATGCAGCATCTTAGTTGGGATGCTTGCTGTTTCTGCTATGGTCTGCTTTTAGTGTAGAGCTGGGCAATAGGGAAGAATCAGGAGTTCAAAGATGATCTCAGACATTGTACCAAGTCCTGCTGGACACAATGCCCCCTTTTTATACAGCAAATATTTATCCATGCCCCCTTTACTCTCCTGTAATGCAATTCATAGACCAAAATAGCTAGCCTACACATAAATTCTTTAAAAACCAGCACAATGCCCTAGCTTTGATACAAAGATGAAATAAAAGAGTAATTCATAATGAATATGTATTTTAATATATAAATTGAATGTAGAAACAGATAGGAGAATTCAGCTGTCCTCTATTAAGCCAAGCATTACAGCAATTTTTAACATGTAAAATAGTTCCTTTCTTTAAATCTTAAAAAATATAATTATTTTAAAAGTATGCTAATAAGTAAACTTTATTATTGTGGTTTATTTTGTTTCTGTTGTTGTTGTTGTTTTATGTAGGATCTTATATAGCCCTGGTTGAACTTACTAGATAATTGAGGGTGATCTTGAACTCCTGATCCTCATGTCTCGCACCGCTCGAGAGCTGGGATTACAGGTAGGCACTGCCATGCCTTGTGTATATGATGCTTGGGGCTAGGTCAGAATTCTGTCCACTGAGCTACATCTCCAGGCCCTTACCATTTTTTAAAAGAAAGATTCATTTTAAAATGTGTGTGTGTGTGTGTGTATGTGTGCACATGAATATAGCTGCCTATGGAGGTCACAGGCATTGGTCCCCTTAGAACTAGAGTTATAGGCAATTGAGAGTGACCCAGTGGAGTGCTAGGAACCAAACCCAGGTCCTCCACATGGGCAGCAAGTGCTCATAACCTCGGTGTCTCCTCTCCAGCCCTATCATGTTTGTACCTTTTAATCAATGAATAATATTCCATCATTTGAAAATGTCCAGAGTCAATGAACTTTTTAATGTGTGGAAATGCCACCTAGATGAGTCTATGATCACTGCTCACTCTCCTGTCACTGCTTGCCAAGGGTGACTATCATTCTGACCTGTATGTGTTTCTTATACATGCATGCAGTCATGAAGACCGTGTTCTCTGTGTCTGGCTCAATATTATGTCTTCTGTGTCTTCTTTTGCTCAATATTATGCTTAGGAGATTCGTGTGTGCCCACGTGCACACTGACGGCCCGTTCTTTCTGTTCTAGCTTACACTCTGTGCTGGCGTCTGCCTGTACCTCCGCTTGCTCTTTCATCTCCTCTACTTGCACGGAGAATGGCTTTTAATCTTCTCTTATTTCCACATCCAGGCATATTTATTATAAGATGGTTCGAGTCTGTGACAACTTCATTATGCTTCCAGTGTAGTCAGCTAGGAATTTACATATGGAAGTGCAGAGTCATTACAAATTGCTTTCTTTTATTTCTCCTTTATATCCTGTTAAGAGTATTGCATTGATTTTTCAAAATCATAGTAAAGGCTGGTTATTTTACCTGTGAGTTTCATTTCAGGAGCATACGAGAATACTATTATTAGTGGGTAAAGACGGGGGCATTTAATGGAGTGAGTGTCTTCTCTGTATGCTAGGCAATCAAGTCCTGGCAGCCCTAACATCGCTGCATATGGAAATTCTACCTGCTTTGTTGGAATGTGCTTCTAATAAGTCTATCCTTTATCTTTAAAAAATGTGTTTTCCCAATGGACAACAGTCCTGTCTGCTTGCCCAGAACTTTGAGCAATGGGTAGACTTTACAACAGAGGATTTATAGCCAGACTCAGGGTCAGAGTCTGTGCCCTGGCAGCCCTTCCAAACTATGCTTAGCCATCTCAGGAAGCCAAAGTATAGTGAAAAGAAGAACTAGGAGATTTATTCAATGGCCCATACTGGGAAGAGAGGATCAAGGAAACAGTGATGACCCTAAGCCCATCTTGTAGGCTTGGCATACAGTCCAGGTTTTTATAAAGGGCCAGAGCTACGCATAAGTAAGCTGTTCTGGTCAGGACATGGTCCTGCCCATCACTGACACATCCTTGCCTCAGCCTCCACTGCAAGGTGCTCCAAGGATATTTAAGTCTCTTTCCAGGGTCAGGTTCATCCTCTGACTGACACTAGATTTCAGTCATCTTCTTCATGGAGAAATTCCACTTCCAAGTCAATATTCTGAGAGACAAAGGGAAAGGCACAAGTGTCCTTTCAGGTAAGCTGGTTCCAGATCAGCATCTTGAATAATGTACGAAGTCCAATCTTGATGTACAGAGGGCATCACTCTTGCTGTGTGCAGTCATATGTATCTCTTCTGTGTTTCATTTGTGTTAGTCAATATTAAGTAAACAAACTGGATGCACTTTTGAAATGCATCCCTCAAACGGTTCTTTGGTTCTGAGAAAATGATTCCAGTATCATTCACTGCATTATCTCATTGCTCATCTCAAGAAATAAGAATGGTGGCTCAAGTGAACTCTCTGAAGCCAGAGTGATTTTTTTTTCAGACTATCTCACTGTGTACCCTTGGCAGAATGGGAGACCCTTTTAGGTTTCAGAGGAAGGGGATGTTCCTTACTATGTGATTGACAAGTATCCCTTAGCTTTGCAATTAGACTCTCTGATGCCTTCATTACCTGCATACCAGGGGACGGGAAGGGGTCTTGCATTTCAGAGAAGGAGTATATGAAGCTATAGGGAAATGGGGAGAAGGGGCCCATTTAGTTCATGTATATCCATCATAAAGGGTGTGCCACAACTAGCCCCTGATAACATGGAGTCTGTTAGCCTGGGCCCTACATGCAGAATCAGCTACAAGGGTGGGAAAGGACACAGTTATAGATGGGTGGGACCTGAGCAGTCTCTGGTCTGAGATCTAATGCTTGTCATAAGGAAATGGCTCAGAGTAGAAGCATTGGACACTGGACATCTTCCTGTAACTTCTGCCTTGTCCTGTGAGCACACACACACATATACATACACACATGTACACACACACTCAGATATAAATAAATGATTTATTATTCTGTAGAGTAGGCTCATATCCCTCTGCGATATACTGCAAGGTGGTCCTATCTGTCTTCCACAAAGGAAAAGCATTGGCTACAGTTCTTTGAGTGGCCTTAGCTGGGCAGCCCATGCATGCGCAGGAGAGGAGAAAGTGGAGTGCTTCGTGTCCATCTGGGAAATCGAGTCAAAGATGGGAAGAGCTTTCACCCAGGGAGATCCATTTGCAAAGTGAGGAAAGAGCAGTGGAGCCCACTGTGAGAGAAGGTAGGCCCTTTGGGTAGCATGCAGACAGTCTGTGACTGGTCTGTGTGCATTGGCCTAGGGGTTGTGAGTAGGGAGGGCTATTTCTCTGGGACAGAGAGTTAGAGCAGACTAATATAGCGTATTTAAAAACAAGTCAACTGACTCCATGTGAGATGGCCTCCATGCTAATATAGTCTGTCACTTTCCTTCTTTCGCTTTCCCTGTCCCCCCTTTGCTCTGTCACTTGTGGCTGTCCTCCTGTCTCAACATCCCAGGTGGTGGGAGGTGGGACTCCAGACATGAGCCACCACATCTCGCCATTTCTCATTTTGATCTTCAATTCTTTGAAGGTGCAGTGGTTCATTTGATTTAGCACAAAGCAAAAGTCCTCATAGCTAACACTTATCTAGCACTGCTAAGGTCCCAATACTTTACATGCATGGTGCTCCCAGAAGCCCCTAGAATCCTCCTCACTTTCTAACCAAGAAGCTCAAACTAGGAGATGCTAGATACACATGTGTAGGAGGAAGAAGTAGAGCAGGCAGCCCGATTCCCAAGTCTGTGCTTCCTCATCCTTAATTCTGATATGTTGTCCCATCAAACAAATAAAACAACTTTAGACTCTTCTAGAAGGAAATAAGCACCATAGGGCCAGAGATTGTTTTGGTTTGGGTTTTTTTTTGTTTTGTTTTGGTTTGGTTTTGGTTTGTTTGTTCATTTTTATTTCAGCAGGAGATAAAACCCAAGGCCTTGCAAGGAGGGGCAAGTGTCCTATGACTAAACTGCACCCTCAGCTCACTCAGGACAGAGGCTCTCAATTTTTATTCTTCTAGTACATTGTATACAGTGACACGCCATAAAAGCAAGAAGAGGCAGATTCTTGAATGTTTGCTCTGAGTCAGATATTTATACTACTGACCCCTTCTCAGACCCCACACCTGTAATATGTGGATCCATTGGTGTTATTACTAGAATTAGTAGGGGTCAGAGCCTGGGTCTGGGCTTCCCTCCTATGCCACAAGTCCTTAGCAAGTCAGCTAAACACCCAAATAGCAGTAAAAAGCAGCGAAAGGAAAATTATTCAATTTGTCTACACTGGGAGGAGGGGCAGAGACTCCCAGCGATACCTAAACCCTCTCTGGTCCATCTTCCAGACCCAGGCATGAGGTTTAGTCTTAAGCAGAGGGCCATGTGATGCATAGCTGATCAGTCCTGGCCTAGTGGTGGTCTTGACCCTTCATTGTCTGGACTCCAGTCTCTCCTGAAAGGCGCTGTGACAAATCCTCAGAACTGTGTGAGGTCCCTTCCCTCTGGTTGGCACCAGGCTTTAGCCTTTTCCTCCTCCCAGCATGAGACTCCTGGAGTGGGGATGGGGATTCCAGTTCCTTGGGAGGCCCTACCGCATAGTCTCAGCCCAAGAGAATGGCTTGAGCAAGATTGTTTTAGGATAATATCTTCTTGTCAGTCAGGATGGCTACAGGATCACTTTGGTGGAAGCTAAAAGTGCCCTGATTTCCTTGAGGCCCTGTAAGCCATTAAGGCTGAAGTAGAATGTGACCACAGGCTCTTGATTCCAGTCTGATTATTCATTGTGTTTTGTTTTATTTTATGTATACAGGTGTTTTGCTTGCATGTATGTCTGGCATGACACACATACAGTACCTACAGAGGCCAGGAGGGGGCTCCAGATCCCCTGGAACTAGAACTGGACTTATAGACAGTTGTGAACTGCCATGTGAGTGCTTGGAATTGAACCCTGGTCCTCTGGAGCAACAGTTTGTGCTCTAAACCACTGAGCCATCTCTCCAGTCCTGACTAACATTATTTTTGTCCCATTTATTCTTTGGGTATTAGTTTAACAATCAGCCTTTGAATTTGTCAACTCACAAACACACGTTTCCCCTCACAGAGAATAAGAGATCATTTATTCTGCAGCCAAATATGAATGACCCTGGATGGGCCAGGAACACAGATTTAGGCTACTCCAAATTTCAGGTTCCAACATAGAAGCAATCTCATGAAATTTTTATGGTAATAGAACAAAGATGGTCATAAATCAAACACCTTTTAAATATATTGGTGGGAGCAGAGATGAGAGTTGTCACAAAGCCCCAAATTCTCAGCCCTAGGCCTTAGAGGCTGCCTGTTGACATGCTTAGCTTTGGTGTTGATGGAAGCTAGTGAGTGCTCTCTGAAGTTAGTACATCCAAAGGATCTTTATCCGCTAGTCACAGTACGTTAACTCTTATACAGATGTAGGCACAGAATGGCGATCTATGGCTAACGATGGTCCAAGGTAAACGGTAATTAGTCTCTGGACCTGCGGCATCCCAACTTCTTCATATCCCCAGAGTTGCAATGAGTCAGTCCACCTTCACAAACACAGCTTCTTCCCGGGGATTCTCATTCACAAACGGTCTGTACTGTTCTCCTTTAAATAGCAATGGTGCAGGAGCAAAAACCTCTTCTCTGCCACCTAAGTGTTAACAGGAAGCTATTGCATTGTGGGATATATGAGAGCATGTGTTAGCAGGAAGAACCGGGGTTCCCTTTTGTGGGATCTGTATCTCATTACTAAAAGAAGTTTAAAAACAGAACCAAACACCAAGACCATCTTGTTATAGCAAGCTGATTATTCTAGCAGGGGAGGAGGGAGAGTGAGAAGAAAGTTAAATGGAAAAGACCTAGAAAGGAGAAAAGGAGAAAGTTGGCATTTTTTTAGGTGTCAATAGTATAAAATTATATTTCATTTTTACAAATATCCTCATTGCAGACTAGTGAACTAATTTACACAAATTCTACAATTGCACATGACATGTATTTACATCTTTTTTAAAAAATTTATTTAAATATTGATAATTTCCACCACCTCCCATTTTCCTCCCCCTCCCTCTCCAGTCCGAAAAGCATTCAGGGTTCCCTGCCCTGTGGGAAATCCAAGGTCCTTCCCCCTCCATCCAGGTCTAGGAAGGTGAGCATCCAAACAGACTAGGCTCCCACATA
>LOEQ01003171.1:97768-108007 GCA_001685075.1 Bramus lutescens | reverse complement strand
TGTGTGTGTGTGTGTGTGTGTGTGTGTGTGTTGGAGTCATGGGACAGCTGTTCTCTCCTTCTGCATTGTGGGTCTCAGGGTTGGAACCCAGGTATTCAGCCTTGATAGCAAGTGATCCTCTGAACTTTCTCTCCTGACCTTTGTGGTTCTTTAAACAACTTCAGAACAATACTTAAAAGTCTTTGCCTAGTAAATCTACTAAATCTTTTGCAGGGATGGTTTCTATTATTTGTATATTTGTTCATGTGGTATATGTATAGTTTGCATGCACACATGTGTAGAGACACCCATGAACATACATGAAGGCCTGAGGAAGATGTCAGGAATCCTGCTCACTCTCCACGTTATTCCCTTGAGTCTTTCACTGGTCCTGAAGCTAGGCTGGCATCTAGCAAGTCCCAACAATCCTCCTGTCTCCATCCCACACCCATACTTGCACCCACCCACCCCACACACATACTCAATGCGAGGGTTATAAGCACATGTGTTTCCATATGTTTTTGTGGGTTCCGTGGCTTCACAGCCAGGCCCTTATGCTTGCACAGAGCCACCTCCCTAGCTCTCTCACTCCTTTAATGGACCAGATAGCCTTTCTTCACATGCCTGTGATTTGTTGTTAAGGTGGATATCTGAAAGTTTATCAATAGCAATCTGATAAACTCCAGATAAAATTCTCCCCTTCAGCCAGACTTGTTTTTTTTTGTTTTTTTTGTTTGTTTGTTTTTTGCCCTGTGGATTGCCTGTTTACCCGAATCAATCTGAGGATAAACATCATCTTGGATACTTTAGAAGCCTGCCTCTTCCCATATATTTATATATAGTGACTTTCCTGGTCGTCTCTGTATAAACCATTTTGAATGTATGATTCCCAACGGGAAGAAAATAAAAATAAAAGGTGGAATGGAGTATCGAGGCTTTAATTCTCCTAGCAGTTAGCTGCTCAGCTGGAGAAGAAGGTACAGCAGCCAAGGTTGCAGGTCTACCGGCCTGCGCTTCCCTTAGCAGCCACAGTGGTCAGTACTCAGCACACAGACCTTGGCTTGGGGGACTGGTGTCCTCTATGTCTACCCTGGCTGGCTGCTGCGGATACTGGTGCACAGATGCCTGCTGTGCGATGTGGGATGACTGGCAGTCCTGTAGTCAGGACTGGAAGTGGCTGGGATCATCTTTGTCTTCCTATCCAAACCTTCTGGGGAAAGTTGCCAGCCTTCAGTAGCCTACATGCAGTTCATGTCACCTAGAGTAGTCAGTGGCCTGAGTTGTTTCCCATATCCCATAAAAGCCTTTCTCATTGAAGACCAGGTTTCCTGACACAGATATGTTTGTCCTGGTGGCCCAGCAAGGTAGACTCTGCCTCGCGTGATTACAAAAGCTCTTTCATATGGGCTGGGGAGATGGGTAAATGAAGTGCTTGCCATGCAGGCATGATAATCACAGCTCAAAAATCACAGAACCCATGTAAAGCATTGTGCATGATGGTGTGTGCCTGTAATCCCTACGCTGGGAGAGGTGGAGACAATACATGCTGGCGAGATGGAGATAGGCTGGCCAGCTACTCTAACCAAATCGGATTATTTGATTAACATAATTGATTCTCCTCCTGTTGCTAAGCAAATGGGTCCTCCACCAGTCCCTATTTGCTGTCCTTTTCACGTTTGATATTTCCCACTTTAAGAAGGCTGTGATGAGGGCGAGGGCAGAGCTCCATGTTGTCACCACTATGGCCTGAGGAGTGCTGTTAGTCATCTAGGGCCCTTGACTCTGGTAAAACCAGATACTTAGCTTTCACACTTAGGGAAGGAATGTCACAGTTGGCCAGTGTGGAGCAGAATCGGAGTTTATTCAAAGTAGAAAGAAAGACTCCAGGCACAAAGTCAGACACACCCGAGGGTGAGGGGGTGGGCTTCCCAAAGAACAACCTTGGTTCAGTCATGCCCACTATATATATATGAGTGAGACACAAGATCCAGCCTTGTTATGGAGGAGTATCAGGAGAAATTGTAAGTCAATAATTTGGCTTTGGCATCCAAAGGACAATAGACACATACACTGGAGATTCTGGGTATACTGTGGGGACACTTGTTTTCTATATGCCCAATGCTCACATTCTTCATTCCCATTACACATAGAAATGATATCCCGTCAGCTTCAGGTCTGGCTATTCTAAACCCCCTGTTCCTGTCATTAAATAAATTACGTAGGGCTCTAAAAATCTTATTTGATCAAGTTTTCCAGCTCAAATAAACTCTCCAGATCAGGTCCCATTGTTATATGACAATTTTCTGGTGTCTACTTTCTTGGTCCCTCTCACAGGTTTAAATAGAAACAGTAGTTAAATGGGACAGGTCACGATGACTAGCATCCTTGTTAAGTATTAGGCAGGCACTGTGTGTAATAGGTGTTAATAGGTGTCACTGCCTACAGTAAGTGAAGAAATAGACCCCTCAAATCCTCTGCAAAGAAAATCCCTTCCTGAGCAAAGAGGACTTCAGAAATGATACAGCGCTAAGGTGTCAGGCAGACATTTTGCCAACCCCACCATGCAGGAAAATGACTCTAAGTCTCCATGGTAACATTTGGAGCCCTGTATCACTGGCAGCTGTGGGTCCCACCAAGGATCTGGTTTCCTTTACAGCTGATTCCTCTATCTTAATCATGGTGCTAGTTTTCTCTAAACCCGTTCCATAGCACATATGATCTAGACCCCATTGACACTTACATAGGATGTGACAAAGGTGTCCGTGTAAGCTTTCTTTTTGGGTCTGGAGATGTGGCTTGGCTAGTAGACTGCTTGCCTAGTATGCCAGAAGCCCTGGTTTTCATCCTCGCATGCCATAAACCAGATGTGGTGGTGCATGTCTAGAACCCCAACACTTTGAGGTAGAGATGGGAAAGCCAAAAGTTCAAGGTCATCCATAGCCACAGAGCAAGTTTGAGGCCAGTCTAGGCTAAATGAGACCTTGTATTTAAAATAATTAATTTATCAAAGAAGATATTATTGTACTGTATCATGATACAGGTGCTTGAGGCATGAAATGAAGGTCCTAAACAAAGAAAGGAATAGAACACAAGTTTGAACTCCAAATGACTTTCCTCCCACCCTTTGCCCATGTATGTCCATGCACTAATTTGCCCCACAAGTATGCAGCTTAATAGATATTCCTAAGCCTTTTTACAAACAGCCTGATGTTTGCATAAAGCTTTATGGCTGTCAAAGTGTTTACTCACTTAATCCAGTTTGATCCCCATCTTGTGAGATCGTCAGGGCAGGTGATATGGATGTTGTTTTACAGTTGAGCAGGTATCATATGTTAGGCCTCGACTGAGCCGCAACCAGAACTAAGGCATATTATTGCACTTCTGTAGCAGGCATGCATCCTGTTGAGCCAGAAACTAGCCCCAGCAGGGCTCATGACTTTTGTGTTATCCATGACCTCTCATATTAATGGTATTGTATTTAGCTGCAAGCTTGCAGTGTGCTTTCAAAGAGGTTTTTGTGTGTGTGTGTGCATATGTGTGTATGTATGTCTATGTGCTTGGGTGCACACACCTGTAGAGGCTAGAGGTTGATGTCAGGTTTCTCTGCACATGATTTTCCACCTTAGTTTTTAAGGCAGTGTCTCTCACACAGCCTGGTACTCACTGATAGAATTCACCTCGACTGGCTGATCACTGAGCCCAAGACATCTTCCTGTCTCTGCCCCACCAGTGCATGCTATTACCGCCACCCTTTTTAAACACGGGTTCTGGGGCATCAAACTCAGGTCCTCATGCTCGTACACAAGCACTTTATCCGCTGAGCCTTCTCCCCAGCCCCATCATACACTGGCTTTCTGCTTTCCGTGCCATGCCCTGGTACAAATACATATGATTGTGCAGTAGTTATGATCAGTGAAGGGTCCTTACAGATGGTTGTCTCTTAACATATATAACAATTATGGAAGGTGTCATGGTCTATTGTTCCTGCTCTAATTCTAAGCAGTAGTACCAGACCCCTGCTGAGAAGGAAACACCAGGGGGGTGATGGGCATTGCTCCTTGGAAGCTGACATTTTCTAACATGCTTTTTTTATAGGAGTAACATGAAGTCATTATTATTATTGTTATTATTATCTTGTCATCCGCTCATGCCAAGGAAACCTTTTTTGCCCCTGGAACTCATTTTCCTGACCATCAAGACCACCATCTTGCTACCAGCAGGCACCAGGACAGCTGCTCCCCTAACCAGGAGCAAATGTTTGTTTCCCTGGGGAAGGTTAATCTAAAGCTGGGGTTTTGTCATTAACATTAGTCTGTGTTTTAATAGAATTTTCTTAAAGAAACGACATCAGCATGAGAAAGCAGGGTGATGTGTTTTAGAAAAGGCCTCCTGGCTTCTACTTTGAAAGAAAAGCTTTTGTGTCTGGTTTGCAGATTGCTTCCCTGCCCCCTTTATGTATGATAAATAAACTTGGAGTGGTTTTGCTTCATCTAATGGTTATCTCCACACAGCTGAGCAGCTCGCATGCGTCTACACTTAAGCACCGACCTGAATGTGTATTTTGTACTTTGTTATCATCAAGCGCTCCACGTGTGTCGAAATATATTTAGATCAAACACAACTCTACCACAATCCATAAACTAAAACATATTTAATCTTAGCAGAATAGGCTTGGCAGAACAACTGCCTTTAAACGTAAGCTTAAACAAAATGATGAATCCATAATTATTTAATGTAAACTGAAGGAGGCTGAAGGGCCCTGTGGGGTCGATTATTTCCAAGTGCTTCAATGATTACACATCACGGACCACCCTTCCTGTAAAACCCTATTCAGGTGGGAGCTCGCTGTAGCGCCGTAAAGCACCTAAATGGTTCCAAACTAAAGAATCTGTTAGTTTCGTAGGTTTAACATCCTTGACACTTAATAGGATTTGGGATTCCATTGCTGCAGCAGCCTTTATTGGATGGCACTTTAATTGAATGCCTCAGAGTAAAATGAAATTAACAAAGACGGTATTAAATTATGGATGTTCCTTTTTTACCGTTTGGCTAAGAATTCTGCAGAGTTTCTTCCCTAATTATATTATTTTAAATTGATTTATATGAAAGAATAAACACACTATCCTTAGGACTAGGAGGTGTAGCATCTGTTCCAAGAAGCTTTGGGTAGGATGGGGATGGAGTCCGAGTCGGCCAGGAAGCAATCACATTAGGGCCAGAGTCACTTAAAGTGTCCTTGTAATAAATCCTGCTCTTAAGTGGGTGAGGGCCAAGCAGGTCTGTCTTCCACAGTGCAACCACTAGAATGACAAATGACTTGAAAACAGATGGGAGGAATGGCAATAGTGGACTTTGTTTGTGAGATCACGGTCTTATTCATGTCGTAATGAAACTGGTGCCCATATAGTTTATTTCTTGCATGTGTGTGCTGTTAAGTATGTAGTATTGAATGTAGTATTTAGTCTATAGTGTTGAGTATGTGGTGTTGGGTTGAGTTAGGTATGTGGTGGTGGCTATATGGTGAGTGTGTAATGTTGAGTGTGGTATTGTGTGTGGTGTAGGTGTGTGGTTTTGGGTGTGGTTTGTGTATGGTGGGTGTGTAGTATTGAGTGTGTGATGTTGAGTATGATATTGAGTACATGGTGTGGGTGTGTGGTATTGAGTGTGGTTTGTGTGTGGTGGCTGTGTGGTGTTGAGTGGTATTGAGTGTGTGGTATTCAGTGTGTGGTGTTGGGTGTAGCTGGGTGTGGTGTCAGTGTGTGGTATTGAATGTGGTATTGAGTGTGTGGTGTTGGGTGTGTAATGTTGAGTGTGGTATTGAATGTGTGGTATAGGTGTGTGGTGTTGGGTGTGGTTTGGGTATGGTGTGGGTGCGTGGTGTTGAGTGTGTGGTATTTGGTGTGTAATGAGTATGTGGTATTGGGTGTGTGATGTTGAGTGTGTGGCGAGCCCATTGACATGTGTGAGTGCAAATGTGTGTGCCTGTGGAGGCCGAAAGTTGCTATCATGTGTCTTACTGGATCGCTCACACTTGGTTTACCAGGCAGGGTCTCTCCCTGAAGCCAGAGTCTGTCCACAACTGCTAATGTAGGTAGACAGCAAGCTCTGGGGCTCTCTTGTCTCCTCCTCCTGAGGACTAGGATTATAGTGTCTGCCCAACTTTTACATGGGTGGTAAGGATCTGGGTGGTGAAGATCTGGACCCCAGTCCTCACACTAACTCAGCGAACACAGTCAAGGCATCTCCCCATTGCTAAAACTGACCTGTGTGTTTCAAAATCAAGGCCAGAGCTGTGAGTGTCACTGTGGGCTGGAGTACTTGTCTACCTGGAGTAAAACCGTGCATTCAACCCCCAGCATGGAAGTGGCAGGAGGTAGGTATTACATGCCTATAATGCCAGCAACCAGAAGTGGAGGCAGGAGGACCAGGAATTCAAAGTCACCCCTTACTACGCAGTGAGTTCAAGACCAGCTTGGGATACAGACCCTATCTCTAAGTAAATAAATAAAATCAAGAACAAAGTTAGTCAAATCAAAACTGATTATATTTACACATCTGTGAGTAAAAAGGAGGGCTTTTTTTTAATATTTGAGGCTGTTTCTCTTTTCCTCTAATGTCATTTAAAACACCGGGATTGAATTACAATCTTGACAATAAAAGCATACAACTAAAAGAAGCAGAGGCAGCCTGTTTAGGAAATGTAAAAACAGAAAATGTAGGCAATGCAAACCTAGCAAAGAAAAAAAGAGCCACTACTTTCTTATCAGGCTGTTGGAGCAGATCCTTTGTAGGGAGCTGTCCCATCAGGAGCAGCATCAGCATCACAGCGCCTGCCCCAGGCCGGGCTGTTAAGCACCTCGGTTTTCCTCGCTTTCCCATGCAAACACTGAGTATAGTCCTGCAGTTAGGTGTTCAAGTCTTCCATCATGGTCCAGAAACAGAATGTGGAACACACAGGAAAAGAGGAGGTCCCCACGAATACACCCATAAGCCTCTCTGTGCAAGAAGGAGCTGGTGACAATTCAGGAAGCACTGTCTTGCGTCTTCTTCTCAGTCCTGGCACCTTGTCAGTAGACTGGAGTATAGCTAAGCCTCTTGCCACCATGACAAAATTACCTTATGCACAAGTCACCCACCCCTCACCCCCACCTCCCTCTGACAAAATGAGTAGTTGTGTGAGCACTGGGAGACAGGGGTAGGTGAGAGGTGACAGCTTCTAGAAGCTCTTGGTTTTCTCTTCTAAAACAAAACCAACGCACATGTAAGCCTTGGGCCTCTGCTGCTGGGAAGCTGCTGGGACGTTCTGCTGGCTTCCCAGGTCCCTCCTCCCACCCACGATCCTGTGAGTTCTGCTACTGAACTCCACACAGTACATGTAAATATCCAATAACATAGACAAACGCAGAACAAACACTGTCCTCCCCTTTTACTCAAACCAAGTTGATGGACAGGCCTCCCCTCCCATCTTCTCGATGGCTGGCATAAACACTGTTTTGGTTTTCAGGTTGCAAATGGGAGGTGTGATTTTTTTTTCTTGACAGTGTGTTCATTATCATTAAATTCTTTTATTCCAGGACAGATTTCCTACTGAAATCATGAAAATAAAAAGCACAGGAGGAAAACTTTTCCCCTACTAAAGCGTTGACCTAAATCTCTCCTCTTCTCCACTTCCTTTTAATTTTCTGGCATTGTTTGAGTGATAATAATTGACAAGACTCTTTTTTTCCCCAAACAAAGCCATTGAAATTCTGATTAACTCAGGAAAGCACGGAGAAAATGCTTGTTTTCCTTTAGAAAGTCAAAGATGGCAGAGTACAGGAACAGAAAGAAACTGGTCATTTGGGGGAGGGAGGCTCTTGGGGAGGAGCTGAGCAAAGAAGAAATGAAAGCCTAGGGAAGCTGATCGCAGCGTTAGGAAACCCACACTTGTTAAGACATTTGCTACCATTTTTTTAAAGATCCCTTAAGTTCTGTGTGTCAGGGATCCCCAGAGGAGTCCCTCTACCATAAACACCAAGAATCGTGTCTACAGTTGACGGGGCGCTTTTTTTGTTTTCCTAGCATGCTGGAGCAGAGCTATCCTTTCTTATCTCCTGCTAGCCAGGTCACTATCACACAGATAATGCAGATGCTCTCTAAGAACCCCCTGAAGTCAGCCCACTTGGCAGAAATGTGCCACATCTGCCCTCTACTGCCCCACGTACATCTGGGGGCTGTGTGAAGTACTGCATGAAAGCCTTCTCAAATGTGAGCCGTTGGCTAGTGGGGCCCTTCTGCCTCAGGAACACCTGAGCTTTTAGGCTGGCACAAAAGCCAGGCTCAGCAAGTCTTCTGAGAGGAGTGGAATTGGGTGGGAGAGTTAGAAGCCACCAGAAGCACATGGAGATGGAGAACTCCAATTCAAGCTCAAAGCTGCCACGCTCTAGGAAGTGACATCCCAGGCTGTGCCCAGGACATTGCTCCTCTGCCAAGGTCAGGAGCCGCCTCCACTTTCAGAGTATTCAGCATCAGCACCCTGCTCTGTCCTTGATCATCCTGAGTGGTCACGGTCTACTGCAGACCTGAGCCTGTGTCCCCCAGGAGTTAGGGCAGAAAAGCAGTTCCCCTCTGCATCCAGCTGTAGCTCTGTGAGGCATCCACATGTGAAACCCAAAGGGGAGCTGTGCTCTGGGCTTTCTAGCTTCTTCAGGCTCCAGTACTGCACAGGGGATTGGAGAAACTGAGCAAGCCATGCTGTGATGCGCCTCTCCCCCCACCACACACATACTTACCTGATATGCAAAGCTTAGGAAGTCAACTAAACATACAAGGCTCAGGGAAACTCCTAAAACTTACAAGATTCCCAAGGACCAGCCCCCAGGTTAAACAGTAACAGTTGCTGGGGAGGGGTACCTCTCCTACTAGCCAAAATTTCTTCAAATTGTCCAGGGATGCAGTCTTTGTAAGTCATCACCCGTGCTGGGGTGGGTTTCTGGGTGATATAGCTCCCTTCAAGTCAGGTGTCTGTGCACTGTAAATCACCGCTGGCCCATGTCCTTGTAAGTAAGTAACTCGGATAAGCTCTCCGGTTCACTGAGCTGGACATGGTTGGAATGGGAAAGCACTCTTTTTACCCTTACACTGCTCCCCAGATGTGGCTCAGAAAACATCACGTAACATGGCATCCCGAGTGCCAGGGGCTGCCAGGTGGTGGTAGTAGAGAGTGCTCCATGATGCTGCCAGAGTCTTAATTTTCTAGACCTCCACTCTGGTAAAGCTAGATTCTTGACTTCACCATGGAGAAGAATTTCAGGATGAGCCAATATGAGGCAGAGTTGGAATTTATTTATTAATGAAATTTGCATATAAACCTTATATATGAGAGTTAAGAGAAAGACAGGTACTTGAGAAGGCCTACTCAGAGAAAAGTGGCAATTATATGCCTTGACAGTATCTCTATATTCTGTTTTGGGGACCTCGGAAGTTACAGGTCCAAGTGTTGCCAAGGAGCCTAACTGAGATTATAGAGTGGTGCCCAAGCATTGAGAAAAATCCTGGCTGATAATGTGTTAAAACCCTAGTGCAAGGGCTCCAAGGGAAGTTAAGATGTTTCGCTGTAAACAAAGAGTCAGGCCTTTTGCCTGCCCTCTTCATTGTCTCTCAGTCAACAACCATTACAGCAAACACCTCTGCATGGAATCCAGGATCCTCAGCGGCTGAAAGGCTCCAGGAGACTGGAGTGTGTGCTTTCTGAAGTGTAAGGGGAGAGCAGTCGCAGGCTGGAGTCATGGATCGTCCAACCTGCTTGAACACGGAACGTTAACATTGCACTCTCATCTCTTCTTTCTTCCAAAGTGCCAGGAAAATGACAGACAATAAGAAAGTATAAGAGCTCAAGGACAAGGGATCCAGCAGAGCAGGACAGTGCCCAAGACCTAGTGGGGGAGGGGTGTTGAGAAGTGGGAGTGAGCTACTGACAGCTTGCAGACCAGTTTCCCAAGTTCCCAAGTTTTAGAAAATGCTTGGAGTGGGGCTGGTTAGAGATGTCCACACTAGGAGCATCAGGGTAGCCAAGGATCATTGACTTGATTCCTTCCTTCTGTCCTTCCTTCTCTGTTTCTGTGCATGTGCATACATGTGTGTGTGTGCCTGTGTACATGTGTGTGCATGTGTGTGTTCGCTTACATGTGCCATAGCACACATGGGGAGCTCAGAGGACAACCTCCCTTCCACCTTGCTATAAAGCAGGGTCTCCACATACTGTGCTGTCCCACAAGCATC
>LOEQ01003171.1:62410-75142 GCA_001685075.1 Bramus lutescens | reverse complement strand
GAGTCACACCCCAGCCCCTCACTGGGGATTCTAGGCAGGTGCTCTACCACTGAGTCATACCTTAGTCCCTACACTTGCTTTTTATATATAATGTACTTGCTGGGCCTGGCAATATATAACTCAGTGCTTAAAAGCACTTACTGATTACGCAGAGGATCCAGGTTTGGTTCCCAGCACCCAAATGGCAAGAAACAACTATCTCTAACTCCAGCTCCAGGGGATCCTTTGCCCTCTTCTGGCTTCCATGGGCACAAGATACACACATGGTGTACATACATACATGCACACAAACACTCAAACACATAACAATAAGCAAATCATAATAAAAATAGATATTTATCTTTCCCATGTTCTCCTTCCACTTAGAATCAGTGACTGGCAGTAAGTGTCTACCTTCTAACAAAGTAAATTTGTCACTCTAGTGCGGTAGTCACTTACCCAGCGCCCAGTGCCTCACAAGCCCTAAAACTACTTGGAAGCAATTTCAGTTCTTGTAATTACACAACCAAGGCAAGTCCATCAGTCCAAAGCTGGCTGCTTCGAACTTGCTATCACATGATGGGACTCAGAATCCAAATCATACTCAAAACACTGAGCCTTGCAACCAGCCCATTAAATGGCCATTTAGTTAAAATGGAACCTATTTCAAACACTTTTTTAAAAGAGTTTAAGAACAACTTTTTTTTTTGCATTTTCTTCCACTATTTCTTTGAATGCACTTGAAGGTCAGTTGAAACTGATCAAATGCTGCTTGAACATTTGTATGTTACATTGTGATTTGACAGTCCATGGCCAAAGTTTTTATTTTAATGGACATTATGACGTTTTTGTTGTAACAAACAAAGCAGTGCTAACCCAGCATCCTAGCTTCTGTTGAAAATGTCCAAAACCAGAATACCTACTGGTGATCTGGAGAGTCAGCTCACTTGGTGGAGTGTTGATCATGCAAGCATAAGGACCCGAGTTCAATCCCCAGAACCCACACAAAAATAGCTAGGTGCAGTAGTGCCCAATGATATTGCTACCTCTGGAGAGGGTAAACAAAGGCATATCCCAGGGGTTTGGTGCCCATCCAGTCTAGTCAAATTGTCAAGTCCTGGGAAAAATCAGAACCCCTATCTCAAAAATCAAGGTATACAGCTCTTAAGGAATGGTACCAACAGCTGGATTCTGGCTTCTGCACACACACACACACACACACACACACACAAAATCAGGTAATCAGTACCTAACAACAATATTTATTGGTAGTCTATGATGATTTACCTTGGCATAGAACACAAACAATAGGCTCTATTGTAGATTCTAAAAACCCACTTTGGCACATACTCAGAACTCCTGACATTGGCCCACTGGCTCCTCTTGGCAAATGCCCAGAACTCCTGACATTGGCCCACCAGCTCTCCTTGGCAAATGCCCAGAACTCCTGACATTGGCCCACTGGCTCCTCTTGGCACATACCTAGAACTCCTGACATTGCCCACCAGATCCACCAAGGAGAATGATTAAGGTGTGTGTCCCGCTGCCTTTCGAAGTGTACTTAGGCCAATTCTGGCTCTGTGACATGAAAACGTGTGCTCTCGGTTTGGCTTACTCTCCTTTCCACTCAGACCCAGGCCTGGGAATCCAAATAGTAGTTAACTAAATGGTGAATCTGGGTATTGAATACCCTTCCTTTTCCTTTCTGGTCTTTGGGGACCTACAAGGTGCCCAGTGGGCTATTTCTACCAACCACAAATCCAGAGTCTTAGGAATCACTACATCAACATCATATCCCTGAAAGCGGGTGGTGTGTTGTGACAGTAAGCTGGTGACGTAAGAAGCTCAGTCAGAGGTTCCCACATGTGGAGGCTTTCCTGACATCTGAGTATCCACTTCTAGTGTCATTTTTCTCCAACATTTTGTTATTGCTGTTGTTGTTGTGTTCTGTTTTGTTGAGACAGGGTCTCATGTATCCAGGCTAACCTCAATTAACTATGTAGCCAAGGCTGACCTTTACCTTCTCATCCTCCTGCCTCTATCTCTGGAGTGCTAAGATTACAGATGTGAGTCACCAACCCTGACTTACATGAACCCAGGGCCACGCCTGCTAGGCAGGCTCGGAAACTGGCATCCTTTACAGACCCATGTTGCTGTCTCTCTGTTCCTGAGCCGCGTCTGCTCAGAACAACAGAATGATTCCTGGCTTCTGAAAACACCTCCTGCAGTTAGAGTTCACACCCGAATGACCCCTTTGACTTGCTCTCTCTGGACTTTGCATTGTACTTTTCTCGGCATCAGCTCTATTTGCTGACGCTGGAGTGAGCTGTTTTGTTTTGTTTTGTTTTTTTTTCTTGATGCTTTTATTACTAACTCACTGAATTAGAAGTAAGAATTCTGAAGTTTCATTTTTAAAGTGTGGAATGAAGGTAGTGGAAGACTAAAGACATAATTTTATTTTTTTTAAAATACATACATTTATTGCAGTAAAGTCAAGGGAAAATTTCTCTGGCTGAACACTATAATTTTCCTGCAAAGTCAGTGCAAGTTTTAAATGAGTTCTTTGGAATTATGTTATAATAAAGCTGAGCCGTTCCTATTACAGGCAAAGTATTAAACTCTGCTCCCATAATCACCAAGCATGCCCCTCTGCACTTCTTTCCAACACTGTTCATCTGATAACAAAGTGATATGCATGTTTGTTGTAGGGAGATTGGAAAATATCCAAAAACATGGGATTCAAAAGAAAATGGCTCACACTCTTGCCACTCACAGACCAACCACATTTCCGTTTTATGTCCACACACATAAAAAGACATTCCTAGGACTTTACTGTATGCACCGAAGACAAGCTGTCTTAAAATCCTGAATGGATGTGACGGTGTAAGGCTGTTTAGAGCCTGTGTCTGGACTCTATCCCCTTCTGGTCACAGGAACTCAGACTCAAGCAAATTTGATTTCAGGGGACATGTGTTAACCATGTGAAGCAGCCAGTGCAGAGCTGGTGTCCGAGTTCCATTCCGTTGCTATGACAAATACCATGGCAAAAAGCAACTTCGGGGAGGAACGGGCTCATTTCAACTTACAGATTACAGTCTGTCATTGAGGGACATTGAGCCAGGGGTGAAATGGGAACTTGAAGTGGAGACCGTGGAGAAATGCTGCTTCCTGGCTGGCTCACAGCCTTGTGCTTCTTTAGCTCTCTTATACAGTCAAGGACCACCTGCCCGGGGAATTGTGGCGCCTACAGTGGGCTGGACCATTCTGCATCAGTTAACAATCCAAGCCATCTCCCACAGGCCAGCCTGATCTGGGCAATGCATCAATCCTGACTCCTCTTTCAGGTGACCCTGGGCTGTGTCAAGTTGACAGATAAAGCTAACTAGAAAGATGGAGTAGGTTTCAGGATGGACGATTCAGTGGGTTGGGGAGATGGTTCAGTCTGTAAAGTGCTTAATATGGAAACATGAGGATCTGAGTTCAGTGCCCCAAACCATGTTTAAATTTAAAAAAAAAGTCCAACATGGTACATGCTTACACATGCACTGGTAAGGCAAGACAGGAGGATCCCTGGGACTCACTGGCCAGCCAGTTTAGCCTGATCAGTTAGTTACAGACCAATAAGAGAACCTGTCTGACATACATATACATACATACCAACCTCAGAACCTTCTATTCTTTCTGTCCTGCCCTTGCCCCAAATCATCAACTTCCACACTACACCTGTATTCCCCTATGGCTATAAAAATCTGCTACTGGGACCATCAGCCTGGGCCCTGGGAAATGCAGTGCCTCTGGAAGCCTTGCCATAGGACCAAACCAGCAGCTTCTCACTGAGGCCCTCTGTCTCTAAAACCCATTTCTCTTAGTGAAGTCTCACAGTACGTGTGGCCGGGCTATTGGCTCAGTTGATTAAGTGCTTATTGTTCAAGCACAAGGACCTGAGTTCAGGCCCCAGAACCCATATTGAAAGTTCAGCAAGATGGTGTACATCTGTAATTGCAGCACTGTAGGGCACAGACAGGCAGATCTTGGGGTTTTCTGGCTAGCTGGTCTAGTAGAACTAGTGAGCCCCAGGTCCAGTGGGAAATCTTGTCTCCAAAAGTAAGGTGGATGGCATCTGAGGAAGATACCCAGCATCATCAACCTCTGACCTCCACATGCATGTGTATGGTTGTGTGTGTGTACACCCTCTACACTCATGCACATATCCCCACACACATATAGTTACAGTCACACACAGGTGTGTGCACACACATGCATGTGGCAGATATTAGGGCATATCATCAACATAGATGTTTGTAGATGTTTTACTTTTATTGCACACATTAGTTTCTTTTGTATAAATCCTCTACATAGAAATAGTTCATAGAGGGAAAAATAATAGCCTTTTGTAGAATTGCTTTTTTTCAAATGTCATTTTTGTGACTGTCTTTTTAAACAATGCATAAGTTTTCTTTTTTAATTTTAGTCTTGAACATGTACAGAAATCAAAAACTAAAAGGAAGGAGCTTTAAAATAAAAACCTTAATAAATATAAAACTTACTGTTTTTATTTTTATATACTTTTTAATTTTCAGTAGCTTTGAAACACTGTTGTAAATAATATAAAGAATTAATGAGCATTTTAAAATGACTAATTCTGAGAAATAATAGACATACTTAAGAATAGCATGCTAAAAATCAGATGTGAAAGCAAAAGTTATATATTCAATTTTTAAATTATACTATTAAATGTATAACTTCATGTGTAGTAAATATTCATATTTAATTTTAGGTGCCAGTGTAACATATACTAAAATAAAATGGAACAATTTCTATGCTTCTATAAAAGAACCTATAAAGCAGTCATAAATAATTATAGTAAAACTCTTTTTGAAATATTTTTATGGGACGAAAAATTGAAAATTTCCTAATAGGGAAATTTTCTTAAATGAGACATGAAATAAGTCAGCCATAGAGACCTAAAATGTAATATGCCCTGTGGGAGCATGGTGAGCAATCACTCCTTAAGATAATTTTATACAATGTAGAAAAACCAGGAGGTTTTGGGGGAAAAAAGCTCTCCACAAGGTAACAGGAGGGAAAGATGATTATTGCCTTTGATTCCTCAGGAGAGATGACTGCCTTTCCTGGCTCTGAAAGGGCCCGTATGGAAGGGCTCTGCAGGTCAGAGAAAGAACACGTAGGCCCTGTCCCTGTGGAACACTCAACACTTTTCTTTCAGAAAAAAAGAGAGGGTGGGCTCATGCTGTGTAGCAAGGCCTGACTTGTAAGCCAGAGAACATGTCACTCACATTTGCTGTATATGTATAGACACATATGTGCATGCATGCCTGTGTGTTTTAGTGTGTGTAGATATATATGTGCATGCATGCATATGTGTGTGTTAATGTGTGTAGATATATATGTGCATGCACGTGTGCATATGTGTGTAGACAACTGTGAGTGCATCTGTGTGTGTTAGTGTATGTGTATTAGTGTGTGATTGTGTGTGTACATGTAGAAGGCAGAGATCAACTTTGGGAGTTCTTGTTTTTTGAGACAGGGTCTGGACTTAGCGATTTAGCTAGGCTGACTAGGCAGTGAGCACCAGGGATCGACTTGTATCCTTTCCAATACTGGGATTGCAAGCAAGCACTAGACACTAGCATACCTAGCTTTTTGCATGGGTGCAGAGGACCCACCTCAAGCCCTCATGCTTGCACAAGAGGCACTTAACACACTGGGATATCTCCCCAACTCCACATTTGCATTAAAATATTAAAACAAATCCACCTCCCCATTGGCCCTTTAAACTAGCCAGAGGGATACAGACTAACAGGGGGAAGGATACAGGGCTTCCTGTAAGAAGTAGCATGGGTTTGTGGATGTTATAACTTCATGGGCTTCTTCCCTTCCAGATAAATATCAAAGTGAGAAGGCTTTATGATCTGTGATCATTTTGTGCTTGTCAACTTGACAGAATTTAGAATCATCCAGGAAAGGGGCCTCTGGGCATGCTTGTGGGGTGCTATCTTGACTTCATTAATTGAGATGGGAACTAATTGTGGGTGGTAGGGCTCCCTGGCTGGGATCCTGGACTGTATAGATGGGGAAAGGACACTGAACAGCAGTGTGCATTCACCTCTCTTCCTCCTGGTTGTGGATGAGATGAAACGAACTGCGTCAGCCTCCTGCTGCCTTGACTTCCCTGCCATGATGGACTTGACCTTTGAACTGTGAGCCAGAACAAGAAACTAGGGCAGAGGTGATCTAGAAGGCTTTGTCTTACCTCTGACAGCAAGTTGCTGTGTGACCTGAGCAGGCAGGAAGGGCTCAATGAAAGGTATGGATCCAGTGTGCCTCAGGGTTCTTTCCTGCTAAAACTGGGATGTCTGCGGAGGACTTCATCATTAATTCAAGCATATCCACTCTTCAGGCCTACTTATGAAATGTGGCTCCATGCAAAATCATGAACTCTGTTAAAATATTTTAAACATTTTTGTAACTCAGTTACAGTTTTCAAGTGTAAGTTCTGTAGATGGCAACATGTGTCAAGGTGTCAAAAGTTAGACACGGGTTATTGTTTAATGGTTCCTCTGTACAACTAGATATGTGAGAACAGGAAGGAGTGTGTACTCCATAGCTAGTAATGATGGGACAGTTTCAATGGGAATAGTCAGCACTATGGTCAGGGGTACTTCTCTTTCTGTCCTTCAGACATGTGAAGCTCCAGTGAGGTATCTGAGGGGGCAAAGGACACAATAGAGTCACTTGCCATGGATCAGTTGGTGGTCCAGCCCTCTGCTGGCCTGATACAAGAGGCTGCTCCCCTAGAACTTCTAACAGGCAGTATCTTGAATTCTCAGGACCCTGTGTGTTAGCCCCCAGGGGTATATGTCATCTTCCTTACAGTCAAGAGTTCAGATGCAAAGCTCCTGAGATGGTAGAGTGCTGCCCCTCCAAGAAGGCACAGTCACAAGCTAGCCTGCATGTTTAATTTCTCTATTTATTTCTTCTATGTAAGCAGAGACTATTTGTTCTTTTCCCAGCTGCCCAGACCCGAATAACAACACAGAAACTATATTACTTACAACTCTGTTTGGCCAATAGCTTAGGCTTCTTGTTAAGTAACTCTTACATCTTACATTAACCCATAATTCTTGTTTGTGTTAACCACACGGCTTGGTACCTTTTATCAGTGAGTCATTCTCATCTTGCTTCCTCTGTGTCTGGGTGACAACTACAGGCTGAGCATTTCTTCTTTCCCAAATTCTCCTATTCTTGTCATCTTGCCTATGCTTCCTGCCTGGCTACTAGCCAATCAGCATTTTATTTAACCAATACAAGTGACAATTCTTTACAAGGTACAAGACCATTGTACAACAGTACTTCTCTTTATTTTTATTTTTGGGGGGTTTGCATGTTGATTTTTGTCTATTCTTTTTGTGTTTTTTGTGGGGTTGCAGGGGGTATAGTGTGTAGGTGTGTGCACATTCCTGTGAAGGCCAGAGGTCAACTTCAGTTATCGTTTCTCAGGCTCTACCCTTTCTTGTATTTTGAGACAAGATCTCTCACTGCCCTAACAGTCACCAAGTAGGACAGATTGGTGTCTAATTTACTTTTTTCATTGCTGTGGCAGAACACTATGGCAACAGCAACTGATAAAGAGTTTAACTGGGGGCTTGCTTATAATTTTAGACGTTGAGTGAGTGACTGTCATGGCAGGCAGGCATGGAGCTGGAGCAGTGGCCGAGAGCTTATATGTTAAGACAATAACCACAGGCAGAGAAAAAGAGGGGAGTGGGCAACTAGGAATGCTGTGGACTTTTGAAACCTCAAAGCCCACCCCCAGTTGCACACCTTCTCTAGCAAAGTCACACCTCCTAATCTTTCTCAAACAGTTCCACCCACTGGGAACCCAGCATTCCAACATGTGAGCCTGTGAAGACCATTCGCATTTGAACTATGCAGCTGACTGGACGATGAGCCCCAAGGGTCTGCTCATCTCTGCCTCCTCAGTGCTGGGATTGTAATCATGACATCATAGCCAGCTTTTTCACATGGCCTCTGGGAGTTAGACTCTTAAGCTTTCAAGACAAGTACTTTAGTAATTGAGCCATCTCCCCAGCCCATGTTTAGGTCTTTATTACTATATTGTTGACCCGACGAACTAATTTTTGTTGCATTCCCCTAAGTGGCCTTGACACTGTGTCTTGTCTCTGAAACAGAGCCATCACATTGGAGAATCAGCTGGTGATCCTTGCTACAAAAGCAAGCGACTCCGGGGCTTACTACGTACAGGCTGTGAATGAGAGGAACGGAGAGAACAAGACAAGCCCGTTCATCCACCTGAGCATAGCACGTAAGTTTTGATAATCCAACTGCTGGCCCTGACAGAGATCTTTGCTGTAATTAATAACCACTGTGTGATGGGACACTGTGCAATGCATCTTCTTTCTCTGATATGGTTTATGGCTTTGTATTGATCCATTGTTGATAGTTCGAAGGGCTTCAGGGAGATTGACTCCTTTGAATGATTTGTAGACGACAGGAAATTTTTATTTTTCACCAAGATCTTACTTGTTTTACAGACTTAAAGAAAGTTTGTTCTTTTTGTTCACTACCAATATCATTGTTTTAACAACTTCTTCAGATTGAGTCTTATTTGAGTCTAAGATGTAGGTTATATTCTGTTAACCTAAGAATAACATCCTTGAGAAAAATAAAATGCATGTAGACAGCTGTGTGTTTAAATTAGCCATTTTGGGGACCAGCAAGATGGCTCTGTGAGTGAAGAGCTTGAAGCCTGATGATCTAAGTACTTAAGATCAATCCCAGGCCTGTGGTAGAAGGACAGTACTGATGTCCAGAAGTTTTACACACATAAACACACACACACACACATACACACACACACACACACTCATGGCATGAATTTTGAAAAAAATTAGCTGAATTTTAAAAGGTAGATCTAGCTGCCAAGCTTATCATCCCCCCAATCAGGAGGCTGAGGCAGGAGGATTACAAATCCATGGCCTGCCTATTACCAAGTGAGCACTAATCCAACTCAGACAACTTATAGACACTACCTCAGAATTTTATAGGTGGTGTCTAAGCATAATCTGTTCATTTTCACTCAACTTGACTGCATACACACGAGTTGCAGTTATAGATTCAATTTCTCTAGGGAAATTCTAGTTTGAAGAAAAACTTTAAATATTTGGACTTTGAAATTTTACTATGAAAAAGTTAATTTCAAAGAATACTAAAAATAACCCCAAGTGTGAACTGAGCTATACCAGCTTCCAACATACGTGTCAATGGTATGTCCTCACACGTTGGCAGTGTCTCCTTTCATGGAATAAAACATTTGAAAAAATGTCAGTGGTGAACAGTCTTAGAAGATGAATGTCAGAGTGCCATCCTGGCACATGGACCTATGATATCTATGGATTTCATCTTCCTGGCACATGGGCGTATGATATCTGTGGATTCATCTTCCTGACATACAGGCATTTATACATGGATTTCATCTTCCTGAATACGCTTGGAGGCTTGCAGGAAGTGGTTTTCTGTTTGAGCTTTGTGAAGTGTGTGGGATGAACTGTAGAGTTTGCTTTGCCTGGCATCTCAAAACAACTGCTTTGCTAGAAGGGACAGAATGCACAGGGGAGATGTCTGCCCTAAGCACTGGGTGTCGGTTTGGGGGGATTGAGAGGGTACGTTCTCATATACTCCTGACATTCTGACAAGGGATCTTTGTGGCTCTGTCGTGATTCCACCATCACCTCGCTTCATTCTTAATTGTGTGTGTGTGTGTGTGTGTGCGCGCGCACACGCATCTCTGCATAAGTGTGAAGGCCAGGTATCTTCTTCAGTTACTCCCCACCTTTTAAAAACATCTTGTGTGTGTATTCACATGAATGCATACAAGTGTATGCAGCATATTATGGTGCATGCACACTTGTGGGTGGGGTTATGTGCATGTTCCTATAATTATAAATGTAGTGGACAGAGGAGGACGTCAGTGTTCTTTTCTGTCGCTCTCCACAATATTCTATTGAACCTGAAGCTTGATTGGCAGCCAGCGAGTTCCAGCCATCCTTTTTGCACCCTCCACAGTGAATGGGGCTACAGACACACTTTACAACACCTAGTTTTTGTTATTGTTTCTGTTTTGAGACAGAATCTCCTTGTAGCCCTGTCTATCCTGGAATTCACTATGTAAACCAGGATTTCCACAAGCAAACTCAGAGATCTGCCTGCCTCTGTTTAATTCAAAGTGCTAGGATTAAACTTATATGTCTGTGTGTCTGTATGTGTGTGTATGTTTGTGTCTATGTGTATGTCTCTGTGTGTACCTATGTGTATGTCTCTGTGTGTGTGTGTGTGTGTGTGTGTGTGATAAGTCCGGCTAGAATCCAGCTTTTTACTTAGGTACTAGAATTTGGAACTCAGATCCTCCTGATAGTGCAGAATGTACTCTTACCCACTGAGCGATGTCTCTCCCCCCTTCCTCCTTTTTTTAAAGACAGGTTGTCTCAGCCACTAGTTCAGGTAGACTTGAGTGGTAGCTGGTGATCCCCAGGAATCTGCCCATTGCCACCTTCTTAGCACTGTGCTTTGTAGATCCTGTTTCTATGCCCAAAGTTTAGATGTGGGTTCTAAGCAATAGAATTAAGGACCTTACGCTTGCCAAACAAGTACTTTAGTGACTGAGCCATTCCTCCGGCCCCATAGAGCCTCCTTAATTCTTAGGAACTGAGTTCTCCTCCCCAGATCATGTACCAGGCAGACAGAAGATTAGTCGAGCCTTTTAATGCAAATTGATTAGATGGAGCATCACACTCCCCATGTGTGACACTCTGCTATTGAAAGAACTGCCTTTGTTCAAGAGCCACAGGAGAAGTGAACATGACTGACCAAGACGTTTTCAGCAGCAATAACAAGGGACAGAGATTGTATTACCAAAGAGCTCATGATTATTGTTAATGATTGCCAAGTTTTATAACTAGAGGCATTTATTCTGTTCAGCAAATCTGATTTAGCACTTGATTGTGATATAAATAGGATAATGATGGTCAAAGAGAGTGCCATTCTGGTTCGGAACCAAGGAAATCAGCCTTAGCCTGTTAGAAGAAGTGGGGAAATGATTCCTTAAGAAATTCTGGTTCACACAATACTTCTATCCCAGAGCTACAAAATGGTCAGCACGCTGGCGTCCGATGGGCTATTCTGACCTGAGGTAGAGAATAGAACTATTTCAGTGTATTTTCAAAGTCCTTTCTGAATGCAATGCCATGGTGGTAGATAATTGGAATATGTAAAATTTTTGCAATAGTTTCAGCGCTACCCCAACCAAAAAGTATATAAGAAGCCACTCATAAATATTATAATTAAATGACTCACATCTCATTCCCTTGTAGAATTTTATCTTTTCATTGGCATCGGGTAAAACACTTAAAGTTGAGCTATAATGAGATTGGTACTGAAAACTTATGTATGTTAGGTAAGACCCTGCATTCTGTTCCTTTATATAGTCTTCACTTTTTATCAAAACCAGATATGGTGTGGGAAGGGAGGGGGTGGAAGAAACGGTCTTGTTTTAATTCTTAGGTGAACCTTCCCCTGACACGTCAGACTTAGCTAAATGTTAAATGGAACCAATTATGCATTTTCCCAGTAGAAGTTCTATTTGGAAAACCTCTAAAGATCAGAAGTCTTGATAAATTTACAAACGCCTCAAGGATGTATGCTTAAGTGTGGATGCCGGTGTGTCACGTGGTGCCTTGTAGGTGGGAGCTACATCTTGGGATGGGTGTGTAGCATCCCATGAGGGCTTGAAGCATAGTAGGTAGACTCATCACCCACACATGGATTCCTCATGGAATAAGGCATTCCCAAGAGCCATTCACATTCTTATTGGACTTGGGGGGGGTCATAACCTGTGTTCCAAGCCAAATTTAGCCCCCATCCCCAATATGCCAATTAAAAAAATCAAATTAATTATGGAAAACAGAAAAATGATATTTGTCCAATGTGGCCACATTGGAAAGAGGGACAAAACCACCCCCATCTCCCCAAGTTCACCTTTGGGGGGTCCTGGAGTAAGATTGAAGATTGATTTAATAGAAGGGCCAAGGATATGCACATCCAAGCAGTCCTGGTCAAGGTGTGGTCCCCACTACTCCCACTGTTGAGTCATCATTGTCTGGGCTTCCGGCTCACACTGTTAGGGGTTCTGATAAGAACTGTCGCCACTCTGGCCGGGCCTTCCTGTCTCTAGGATGTCTTCATCTCTGCCAGCCCCCGTACAACAGCATAACGAGGAAGTGCTGTGTCTACAGCCTCAGATGTCTGCATTGTGGGGTTTGTTTTTTTGAGGTGGGCTTTTGTGAGAAGCTTGACAATTTAAGAAACAAAAAGCTGCTAGCCAGTGTTCCAGAAGAACCAAAAAGTATTTCAGCCAACAAGTATTTAGTGAATATAGATGGTTTCCCTACTTTTGTCTAGAGAATAAAGACCTGGGTGTAGTGGCTGTGACCAGCTTGGTCCAGTGCTGGGAATTAAATTCTGGATGTATCGTACTACAATTAGTTAAAAAATGAATTATCACAGCTCCCATCTCTCCTTCACTATAATGTAGAAAGAGAGGGGAGCAGGGCTAACCTTGCCTCTGAATCTAAATATGCTGACACCTACTAATAAGAAACGTTTCCAGAATGTGTGTGTGTGTGTGTGTGTGTGTAAAACATTCATGTGTATACA
>LOEQ01003171.1:40348-58637 GCA_001685075.1 Bramus lutescens | reverse complement strand
CACACACACACACACACACACACATGGAAAGAACACTATCACTATATGCTCTTTACTGCCAAGCCAATTCCCCAGCCCCTGTGATGCACTTTTTGGTTGAATGTTAGAAATAAGCATATCAGTAACTCAGTGTGAGAGAAGAGGTTTGGTTTGGTTTTTGCTTTTTTTTTCTTTCCAAGATCATATGGTCCCTGAGTGAAATTTAAATTCACATATATACTACTATTTAAATGGCTATGATGAACGATCAATAAAATACTTTGAGTCAGTAAATATAACAAATTAGGATAAGAGATGGAAGAAAAGGATGGAAATATCAGCTCCAGAAGATAATCAGGAAATGCTGTAAAATCCCTGCGTAGGATGGGAACTGGACTGTGTGCTTTGAAATGGCTGGTGCATGCATGACATCTTTGAACATGGCCCATCAAATATTTAGATTCCATTGAATACATAGAAAAGAGTGTTGAAGGAGTCTGATTTTATTAAAATATGCCAGCATGCTAAAACACACTGAAAATTATATTTGCATTATTTTACATTTTATGACAAGACGTTTTAGATGTAAAATGAGGAATAGACACACGATTTTACAGAATGATTTCAGGTGACCAAGGAGTAAAATATTGTTCTGGGGTGTCTGCAGATTTGGAGTTTCTCCAAACTATTAAATAGTTCTCCAGGGGCTTGGTAAAATGAAGGGCAAGGCTTCCTTTGAACACCAGATAGATGTGCTCTTATGTCCATTCTCTCCCCTGGTTCCTCATTAGCTCCCCTGGAGTCCATAGTCAACTCCGTTTCACAGGCTAGAAGACCAAGACTTTGAGAGAAGAGCTTGGGATCCAGTTCACAAGGGCACTCACACAATCATAAGGTGGCTGGGCTATCATAAGGTCACTGATAGTCTTAGTCAGTGTTCTTTGGCTGTGAAGAGACACCATGACCATGGCAAGTCTTATAGAGGGAAGCATTCAGTTGGGGATTGCATTTTCAGAGGTTCAATTCATTATCATCATGGCAGAGAGCATGGCAGCATGCAGGCAGACAGGGTGCCAGGGAGGTAACTGAGAGTTCTGCATCTGGATTGGCAAGCAACTGAAGAGTGAGAGATACTGGGCCTGGATTGAGCATTTGAAACCCAAAAGTCCACCTCCAGTGACACACTTCCTTCAGCAAGTCCGCACCTACTGCAACAAGACCACACCTCCCAATCCCTGTCAAGTAGCACCATTCTGTAATGACGAAACATTCAGATATATGACCCTATGAGGGCCATTCCTATGCAAACTGCCGTACTACCACACTGACCAGGTGTAAGATCATTTATGCAGGCATAAGATCACTGACCTGGTCTCACGATCACTGACCCAATCACAAAATTGTTGACACAGTCACAAAGTTACTTTCACAGTCAAGAGACTGGCCAATGGGGGGCTGAGGACGAGACAATGTCTATATATGACTCCTCCCCACTACCTAGTGACTCCTATGAAGACCATATATATGCCCTGGGTCATGAGACCCAGGCGGGGAGCACCACCTGCTTACCCTCCTGCTAGGATTCTCTGAGAGCCCTGCTCCACCTGCACCTTTGAGAGCCTGGCATTATTTTGTAAATATGGAGACCACACCCCTCCCACTGAACACCAGGTCTGTGTGACAGCAGTGTGCTAGCTATGCACACTCAGCTGTGAGGCCAACCTGGCACCCTGGAATACCATAGCAAAGTGCATTTGAACCACAGCAAACTTAGGCTAGGCTTAAGGGTAAAGTGGATGTGAAACTGGAAACGGGGTTCTGTGTATGTGTGTGTGTGTTTGTTTGTCTGTATGTGCATTTCTGCACATGTATACATGCTCATGTGGAGACCAGAGGTTAAAGTTGGATGTCTTCCTTGATCCCACTCCACCCTTTGTAAGTCAGGGTCTTCAACTAAACCTGGAGCTCACCAATTCTGCTAGGTTGTCTGGCCAACAAGCTCCAGAGGTCATTTCCTCTCTGCCTCCCTAGCATTGGGATTCCAGGCATGCATTGCCATGTCTGGCTTTTATGTGGGTCAAACTCAAGTCTTTCTCCTTTCGAGGCAAGCCAGTGCAACAGTTATTATTGCCAATGGTGCCTTTGATACTGTGGAGGAGATAAAGGAAGATGCGCTCCATCCCATGGATTTCTAAGAAGGACGTTTGTAGTACTCCTAGATCCCAGCACGGACATGCATCTCAGGTACCTTTTCTCAGTGAGTGAGCGATGAGGAGAATTTGCTCGCCAAGCTGCCCTGCCCAGTTGGAATCAGTAAACAGACCATAAGTATTCATTTACTTCTGCCAATTGTGAGCTGAGTATTTAAGGGCACGGATTACCATCTGGTGCTGATTTGCCTAATCAGATTTTTCACGAACTCCTCCACAAAGCTCAGCTTTAATAACTCCCGCAAACTGTCTTCCCTCTGACCTCTTGTTAAATGTGCCACTTTAAATGAGCATACATAGATATGTCAGCGTGGGAGTCCACTAATGGTGCCAGTTTTAGGGCTGGAACTTGAAGTTGCCCTAGTAGTATTTGCCCTTGACTCTGGGGTCTGATTTTTTTTTAACTTTTCTGAAGTTAGCTGACAGGGGCCTAAAGTTAATTCGATTGTAGACTTGACTACGAAGAAATCATATTTCAAAACTCACACTATAGGGAAAGACCCAGCATTGTAGCTCACCCACGCTGCCCTGCTCCCGTCCATTGCGTGCGGCAGACCCTATGGCTTCCTCGGCTTCATTACCAGTACGAAAAGACAGGAAATTTGGGGGGCTGGGAAGATAGGTGCTCAGCCGTTGAGAGCGTGCACTACTTCTTTAGAGAACCTGACTTTGGTTCCCAGCAGCTAGGTCAGGTGACTCCAACCCACCTATAACTCAAGCTCTGGGGGATCTAACACCCCCTAGCTCCCGTGGGCATCTAAGTGTGCTGCGCATAGATTCGTGCATGTTCGTGCACGTCCACCAAAATAAAAAATGGAGGAGAAGCAGAAGGAGGAGGACCAAGAGGAGCAGAAAGGGGAGTAGGAAGAAGAGAAGAAGGAGAAGGAGGAGCAGGAGGAAAAGCAGAAAGAGAAGGAGCAGGAGGAGCAGGAGGAGGAGCAGGAGGGGGAGTAAAACATGTAGGAGAAGGCTGAGGACAAGCAGGAGGAGGAGGAAGAAAAGAAATCCTCCAGTTGATGGACAAAGATTCAAGGGCTGAAAAAGAGAAACTATTTTAAGTAACTTTCCATGACTATAGAATAATGTTGTGGCATAAAAACTCTCAAATATGACTGTTGTCTTTTTATCACCCTGTATATTTTACATAAGATTTAAATAAACATAATTCTCATGAGTAAAAAAAAAAGAGTAAATCTTTAAAAGGATACGAATGTTCTGGGGGATACAAAGCAGGGGTTAGGAAGTTGAATTTTCTTAAAGTCGTCCTGTCAGCTCCAGCATGGCCCCATCATGTGTCTTGTCTGGGGAACCCCTAACTGAAGTCAGTTGTGGTGGCAATCCAGGAAGAGATCACAGAGCTAGCAGTTAGTCATAAATGTGATTTTCCCGGAAAAACTATCTTTACTCGATAGTCAAGTACAAATAGTAATGCTGGTTAGCTCCCTGGTGTGGGGGTTTAGTAGGTAGTTTTTTCTGTTCTACTCAGACATACCCAGTATTTTTCTTCTTATGAATGAGTTCAGTGTTCCACAGCTACTAATTAAGAACACCTGTCAACATTTTTCGTACTGGGGAGTTTTGAGATTTTCTAAATCCAGATTGATTTGTTGGACTAAATTGTCCTTTGACATCTCGTCTTTCAGAAAAGCAGGAACATATGATTTTCTGAGGGACACACGGAGTGGAACCAATGCCTTTAGTAACAGTGCGGTGTTTGTGTTGAGGGCATGTATGTCACTACTGTCATTGCTGATATAAAATACCCGACAAAGGCGCCTTATGTGGGGTGGGCTTTATTTTGATTGACAACTCAAGGGTACAGCAGGGATGGAATGGTGACAAGAGCATGAGGCAGCAGGTCACAGGGCATCCACCATCAAGACGCCAAGAGAGATGAATGCTGGGGTTTAACTTGTTTTCTCCTTTCTATGTAGTCCAGGATCTTAGCCCAGAGGATGGAGACACCCATGCCTAGGGTGGATCTCCCCACCTCAGTGAACACAATCTAGATAACCCCTTCTATATCCTAGCCGTGCTTAGAGGTGCGTCTTCTGGGTGATTCTAAGTTGGCACTCAGTATTTTTGCCAGGGGAATGGCGGGAGGCTATGAGACAGTGTCTCTCTGTGTAGCCCTGGCTGACCCAAGTACTAGGATTAAAAGTGTGCTTCACCATGCCCCACTGAATACTCTGGTTTAACCATTACAGTAGTCTAATGTCTTGCCAGGTAATTCTAGCTTTTAGCACACAAATAAGGATGGGAAATGTGATTTGTCCCAAAGTTTATTAAAAGCACACTATGGTAGTAGTGAAAATAGCCATTTATTGAATATCGACTGTGTATACAATATGCAAATATTATGTTCCATTAAAAACATTGACCCCCATGAATCTCCACTGGGGAACAAGAAGTAACAAGGTTAGTATCATCCTCATTTTACAGGTGAGGATGCAATCAAATGAATAAATAACTTGCATAGGCCTGCACAGTTCACTTGGTAGTGGAGATTTGAACCCAGGTCTGTCTTTCTCCAAAGACACTTTCGGTATTTTACTCATTTATGATGTAGAATTGCCTTTGACTTTAGAAACCATGCTGGGATTTCTCAGCTGGCCCCTGCTTTAGCACATGCTGCCTAACAGTGGTCACCTCTTCATGACAGTCAGCTCCCACATTTACTGCTCAGTCATAATGTTTTATGACTGATCACTGTAAATGACTCTCTTTGGGCCCTTATAGATGGCGATTACTGCAGGTAATTAAAGCTGCAGATCTTTACAGTGTGGCTGTGATCACTAAATCAAACTTCAGAGAGATCAGGCGAAGTGTCTGTTACAGAGAATAGCTGTTTCCCAATGTTCTGAAGTCTGCGACCAAAGCCAAAGCCAGTACTGAACCCTCGCTTTTCCCAAGAACGTTGTGTGTGTGAGATGGACAGAATTGGGATTTATGTTAAAAATAATAAGGGCCAGAAGTTTATGGGCAGATATAGCGTGTGTGTTCTAATTAGCAAATCTGCTAGAGTCCCTCTTGTCTTTGTTACTGGGGTCATTATGCTGCCTGGGCCCTCTCACCTATTACCATCTTCGGGAATAGACTCTTACCACTGATCCGTTCCCAGCTCTTCCAGCTTCCTGTGGCACTGTATTTAGCAGAGATGCTCAGAGGAAGGAGTATTAGACTCATGCCCCAGCTGTCCATGGACTCTGCTTTTTATCTAGACAGGTCTGGCAGGGGGATCTTGGGATGTTGGTTCAAGAAACTATCAGTTTATGTAATTTTATAGAACATAAAAATGTGAGCTGGGTTTTGTCTTATAAGTCTCAGTAACCATCCAGGAAGCCTGAGAACTGTAATGGTGTTGTGCTTTTCCAGCCAGCAGGGTTACAAATGGAAAACCAGAATTTTTTGACTCTAGCAGAACTCTGGAAAGAGACCTGGGGAGATGGCTCAGTTAGCAAAGCTCTTTCCGTGGAAGTGTAAGGACCAGAGTTCGGATCCCCAAGGTCTGTGGTAAAGCTGGAAGTGGCAGTATGCATCTGTAATCCCAGCATGCCTACATCAAAACACAAAGGAGAGATGGAGAAAGCCCCAGAAGCTTGTGAGTGAGCTTGCCTGGTCCACACAGCAGTGAACTCTGTGTCAAAGAAGGTGAGAGATGTGGACTGACAACTGAGGTTGTCCTCTGACCTCTACATGCATGTGCCTGTATCATTCCAACACAGGAATCTGTACACACACACACACACAGAGAGAGAGAGAGAGAGAGAGAGAGAGAGAGAGAGAGAGAGAGACCCACACACATACTACAAACATAAAATATTTTTTAATCACAAAAAAAATATATAAGGGCACCCACTGGTCTTACAGAGGACCCAAGTTTTGTGTCAGCAGCCATATCAAGCAGCTTACAACCACCTGAAACTCTGCCTCCAAGAGATCCAGTACCCTCTCCTGACCTCTGTGGGCACATACTCATATGGTGCACACACATATAGTGGCACAAGCTTGTAATTCCAGCTCTTGAGTAGCAGAAACAGGAAGGCCAGGAGGAGTTCAAGGCCATCCTCAGCTGCATAACAAGTTGAAGGTCAGCCTGGGCTACAAGAGCTCCTGTCACAAAATACACACAGGCACACACACACAGAGACACAGATACACACACATACACACACAGAGATACACAGATGCAGATACACACACAGAGACAAACACACAGACACAGACATTCAAACACACACAGAAACACAGACACACAGAGACACACAGGGTGGGGGAGGAGAAGGAAGAGGACAGATGTGTTCCCTACCCTGCTCAGGTGGTCTTCATTGCTTGGAAACTAGGGAGGAGTCTGTTAGAGGAGCCCAGCATCCTCCAGGGTCAGCTGTCACCACCAGCACCATTACCACTGATGTCATCATCATCACTGCTGTGCTTACCGTGACCATCTTTGTTACCATTACCACTGCTATTATACAGCTCCCATTTTTTTCCCAAATTATTTCCCTGCCTCCCTGACAGGATGTTCCTGTGTTTTGGGGTGTTTTTTTTTCCAATTCAGGGGTTGGGAGTTAATTCCATTTGGAAGACAGTTCTGTACAAATGGGCTTCAGAATTCCAGACCCTCCCTGCCCCTTCATCCTCATTAGACAGAGGAGATCTATGCAAAGTAACCTATGCATTACTTAACCTTTGCTTATTGGTTCATTCCAGACTGTCTAAGTATTTTTTTTCCTTTAGTACTCTAGAAAACTTAACTTTTGAATTGAGAACATGGCCTTGGGAAAAATTATGTAAAAATGGTCCCATCATCAAAAAGTACGAAATGAATAGGCAGTATTTTGACCTTTTGATTCCGTTCGCTTCACGTATGGTGGCATTAAGCGTATAGTTGTGATTTTAAAGAGGAGGGTAGTTCTTGTTTGAACCCTACCCTGTCACTAAGATTAGCTGGGCCACAGGTACGTCTGAGAGGGTATAGAAGGGCTGATGTTGAGTCATTTGGCCTCCACGTTTCTGATTGATTAGTGCACCTGCCATTTAACCAGTGTTAAGTAGTTTGCATATGACCCCAGTCGGAAACATTGCTCGAGGACACATAGAACAGCAGACATGTCATCATAACTACCACCCCCGTGTGTGTGTACATTTGTGTAGTGGTGTACATGTAAGTACAGGTCATGTAGAGGTCAGGGGGCAGCTTGGAAGTTAGTCTTTTGACCTTTTGCTTGAAACAAGAGTCTTATTAACCTGGACTCTCACTACATAGGCCAAGCTAGCTGACCCAGAAGCTTCTTGGGAATCTCCTGAGTTGTCCTCCCATGTAGGAGGTACCGGCTATTCACCTGTCTGTTTATGTAAACCTGGAGGATGTGAACTCTGGCCCTCACACTTGCAAGGTGAGCCATCTCCACAGTCCCTGACTCCGTGCCTGAGGTCCGCACGGATGCAGCCTTAGAAGCACTGCTGTGTGATTCCTTTTGGCTTTGAGAGTTTTTATGTCTTGTTTCTATCCCCAGAGTGATTCCTCCCTTGGCCTCTTCAAAAAATTCAGTTCATTTCCATATTTCACTCGTAAAATACGCAGTGCACGTACCCAGCATTGTGGGAAACAAAATAAAGAAGGCACGTGGCCCTTGTCTGTCCAAGCCCCCTTTTGCAGGGAGAAGCAGACTCAGAAGAAACGAGGGAATCCACTGTGCAGCATGCCAGATGCAATGGAGTTATGTAGAGATCATAGCAGAAGCACAGGTCAGGGAGCTATTAATCTTGCTTCTGAAGTTGGAATAGCTTTCTTAGCAGAACTCCTTAAAAACCTTTTCTCTTATGGAGCCATGCACCGCCTGAGAGGATTCAGAACAGGAGATGTTGGGGGAGCGGCACTCCCTGTGACTAGGGGCCTTGTCGGTTCTTGTTTCTACACAGCATCCTCAGTGAGACCTCACACAGCCTCCTTCCCAGAGTCCTTACTTACCGTGTGGCCTGGGATATGAGTGTCTCGAGGGCAGGGGATTTGGTCTCTTTCCCCAAGAATCTTGAAGAATGGGTGACAGATAACACTAGATAGATTTGTTCCATGAAAGTCTACTCAGTGTGGGAGCTTTGCTCTATGTGTGTATGTGTGTGTGTACATGTATCTGTGTACATGTGTGTGACTATGTGTGTGTGTCTGTGTGTGTATGTATGTATATGTTTGTGTGTGTCTTTGTGTCTCTCTCTCTCTGTGTATGTGTGTGTGTCTCTCTCTCTGTGTATGTGTGTGTATCTCTCTGTGTGTATGTATGTATGTGTATGTTTGGGTGTGTTTGTGTGTCTCTCTCTGTGTATGTGTGTGTGTGTGTGTGTGTGTGTGTGTGTGTGTGTGACTGGCTGGTCAGTGGGCTCCAGGGATCTGTCCACCTGCCTGTCCCCCTAGTACTGGAGTCAGGGGCACACGTTACCACACCGGGCTTTTCATGTGGATGCTGGGAATGAGAACACAGACCCTTGTGTGTTCTCAAGCAGCACCTTTCTGACAGAGCTATCCCCCCACTTTCTTTCCGACTCTGTCCTGGGTTCTGGACTGAGCTTCCCTCCCCAGCAGTCATATTGTCTTCCTTTGGCTCCTTTTCTTTTGTTTATTGTTCCGCTTAAGTGTCCTTACTTGGCATGTGAAGAGACACTGTTGTTTAGCTTTTGGGACAATGATTTGCTTGTCTTCCTGCCCTTTTTTTTTCCACTTGAAGATCTTAAATATCACCTTTGGTCAGATTTCCTCTCCAGACCCCAATGCCAGTCTGGAGGTGGTCGATCTTGTCAAGTAGGGAGCTGGATGGAAGATATTTAATGTTTAGGTCCATTCTGCCTCTAAAGTACTGGAGCTTGGCTGTTTTCAAGGGACTCTATTTCCATATCCCCAGCTCTTATCCCAGTGCTCTCCTGGAGCCTATAGAATGGGCCCTCATCCCATGCAGGCTCTAGAGTGAACCTTCTCTTGCCTGTGTTCACAGCTGCCTTGCCTCCCCTTCGAGGGAAGCACTCCTTCTGAAGCCCCTGCCTTCTTGTGCATTGCTGTTGGCTGACAGCTAAGGGAACACCTTAGCCACCAGGCATTGGTGCTGAGGAAGAAGACACCTTCCCTGCTTGAGGAAGAAATCTGCCTCATGACATACAGTTCTTAGGTGACTGCAAAGCTGGAGAGTGACTTGGTCAACAGAATCATTTCAAACTGAGCTGAAGACATGGCTCATTTGGTAGTTCATGAAGTCCTGGGGTACCATCCACAAGGTTACGTAAACAAGGTGTGGAAGTGCACACCTGTAATCCCTGAACTCTGGAGGTGAAGGCAGGGGTTACAGAAGTTTGAAGCCAGCCTAGGTTACATGAGATCCTGTGTCAAAAACAAAAACCAACAAGCAAACCAAAGCTGTAGTTTTCTGCTCAACAACTGTGATTCAGAGCAACCCCAAGTGAAGCCAAGGAATTGAGATTGTCACAGAAAAACTTCCATTCCCCCTGGCTTATCTCTGAAAGACGTCTTCTCAGTGAGTACATTTATTAAAATGAAAAATAGAAATAAAATCAATGCCGAATGCCTTTTCATTTTTGCTAGAAGTAATATTCTTCCATGAATACAGGAACTAATTAAAAAAAAAGAATGCTCCATTCATCTCATTAAAGGATGTGCAGTGCAGCCTGCCTTTCACGTTCCATTATGATTTGTGGAAATTTGTCATGGCATTTGCGAGTCTGATTAATGACTAATAATCACTACAATGGGTAACTAATCCATACATTTTTAATAGTTGTAACTTTAGGCTCCCAGGAAATTTTTATAAATTATTGGAAAACCCTTTATATAAGAGAGATGTAATTCAGTGATAAAAAGACTTTCAAGTACACTATATATTATACGGAATGAGATTCTGTACATGGCTTAAAGGGGGAATGGGATGACATAAATTCTCAAATGTAACAAAGGAGAGACTTTTTTTAAAGAATTACCTTTTTTGTGATTACATGTATATGTGGGGGATGGGGTGTACTGTACATGTGTGTACAGGTGCCCATGTAGTCTAGAAGAGGATGTTGGATCCTGGAGCTGGAGTTACAGACAGTTGGGAACTGCCAGGCACGGGTGCTCAGAAGCAAACTCGGGTCCTCTTCAAGAATAGTACGTGCTCTTAACCACTGAGACCGTTCTGCAGTCCCATAAGAAGAGTTTCTAAGTGGGTGATGCCAGGGCTCATCTCTCATTGGTTTTTAGGTCTCTACTAAATTTATATGGAAGAGTGAGCTAAAGTTTCATTTGTGTTGGCTAGAGAGATGGCTCATGGATTGAGAGTACACACTACTCTTTCAGAGGACCTGAGTTCAAAGCCCAGCACCCATTTCAGGCTTATTAGCTCAGACACAGAGGTGAGCAAAGAATAGATATTAAGGGGGCAAAAGAAAGTCCAAGATAAATTGTGATTTGGCTCCAGATTAGCAACGTCCCAACTTCTCCTCAATCATTGCTTCTAATCAGTCAGTCAGCCCTGTAGAAGGGCTTAGTGAAGAAGGTACAGCCCTTCCTTACAGCTTTTTGTTCATATGACCAAGTGACAGAGAACTGAAAACCTTGGGGCTGATTTCTAGGTTGGTCCTGGAGATATGCTGAGGAAAACACACATGCACTCACACACACATGCACTCACACATACTCACACATACACACATGCACTCACACACACATACATACACACACTCAAACACACAAACACACTCACATACACATGCATGCACTTACACACACACACGCACTCCCATACACATGCATGCACTCATACACACACACCCAAACACACACACACACACTCACACACACACATGGTACTGTAACTGGCCTGGCAAAATGGAGATAGTCTAAAGAATTACTTGCATATCTCAAGCTGTCAGACTATTAAAACAATGGACTCAAAGAAAGGGACAATCTCCCAGGAATCTCACGCTGGGAGAAGGAAAAGGCACTAGCAAGTGGGAGCAGTTGATTCCAGAAAGACATTTCCAACTGTTCGAGCACCTTACACGTGAGCTTGAAGCCTGGATAGTGAGAGAGTGGTGGCTAGGGCCAAACCTTGGCCATCTGCTTGCTTCTAAGTAAATCCTACCCTCACTTCGAGACCCCATGGCCCTGCTGGGCCTGGTCCCTGCATCTCTTTGTCCCTCTTCCCAATGTGGCCATACTGAATACATCTCCTTTTTCTGCTTTCCACTACTGATTTGTCTCTTTAATTGACCTATTGAGAACAGGTTTCCCTAACCTGGTTTGTTGGGTCATAGGCTGTGGCCCTCAAGTTTGATAGCAGTACTGTCACTGTCTCTCTTGTGGACCTCTCCTAGGTTTATGCTGATTGCCCCATGCCTTAGGCTCTGCCACATTCGTGGGTCCATGCATTGTAAGTAATGCCACTTCAGTAGTTGCACAGGGTTCCATGGGCCACCTGGAAACAATGCGGACCATATAGAGCTGCCTAGAGAGGGAAGGGATCTGTCTGAAATCCAGCTGGCCCTCTGGCATATCCCATGGTGCTTCTACACTCCAAAGTGACAGTCATTGGATAGTTAGTAGTGACTCAGGGTAAGTCAACTGACTACTTGAATAAGAAACATCTGAATTGACCCATAAGAGCAGCAACCTCCACCGGTTGGAAGACTGGACCAAGTGAAAGAAGTGCATGTCTTGAACTTACTCCTGACTCCTCGGGAATCCTGAGCCCATAGATCAAGGAGAAGATGACATCATCATGGGCAGCCAGAACTGTGTTGTGATGTATGTGTGATTCCAGTGCAAAGCATACTTGCCTGTTTGGGGACGGAGTCTCAGAAGAGCATGTGTCAACCATGGGAAAGAAGCAGGTGGCCCCCGGGCTCATTCCTATTTGGTGGGAATGCATCCAGTAAACACTGAAGTCCCTTGCCAGTTGGTCTGATGAAAAAACTACTCTGGCCTATAGCTGCTGTATATCTGTATTAGTCAGGACTCTAAGGGAGCAGAAGTGATAGAACAAATAAATATTCAAAGGGGATTTATTAGATTGGCTCGTGCAGTAGGGGCTAAGTAATCCAGTAGTGTCTGTCTGCACCCAGAGAAGCTGAAAACCTAGAAGCTGCTTGTCCGTGAGCCCAGATGTCTGCCTCAGTAGTCCCAATCTGATGCTGAAGGCCTGGAGGATTCCTGGAGGGCCCTGCTCTTCAGTCCATGTTGGAAGGTTGAAGAAGTGGGGTCAGAAGTCAGTGAAGGATATAGACATGCTCACACTTAGAAGGAAAAGTAGGCAAGCACTTGGCCCTACCCTCCACCCCTTTATATTTGGGCCACCCATTCTGGACAGGGTCTTCTCCCACAGTTAATCTTTCCTGGGAATGTCCTCACAGACCCTCCCACCAGTATGTCTCTTAATTGATTCAAAAACCAGTTGTGTTGATAGCTATGCATGGCTGTATCTTAGAATACTTAAGGTAGAAAGCAGAGTACAAGGTGGCCCACTCTTTCCTGTGCTCTTGATTTTCCAAACCCTAGCTTTTCTGGGAAAATGGAGCTGGATGTTGGACTGTTTATTATTATTATTATTATTATTATCATCATCATCATCATCATCATCATCATCATCATCATCATCATCATCATCATCATCATCATCATCATCATCATCATCATCATTATCATTATTTATTTGGAGGCAGGGTCAAATACTGTGACTCTACTATAGAAGTGAAAGAAGAGCCTGCAGGAGTCGGTTCTTTTCTCCTGCCATGTGGGACCTGGTTATCAAACTCAGGTTGTCGGGCTTAGCGGCAGTCGCCCTTACCCACTGAGCCATCTAGCCATCCCGATTGTCTTAGTTTGGAGCCTGATACACCAAAGGAAAAACAAGAGCCCCTTTCGTGAACTATTTTTTTGTTCTTGTTGTTGTTAACTTCTATTTATGACAGAGTTCTGCATGGTCCAGGCTCACACTGCTTTGTCTTCCAGGCCAAGTTGAATTTCAGGCTTCATACTGTCTTATTTTCTAACTACGGACGAGTATGATTTATTAGCTTTTGTCTCCAGATGTTCCAAAAAGGAGCCTTTTATTGTAGAGGAGAAATTGTTAAAGTCCCATTACCTGCAGAATAGAACTTGGCTCTTTCTTCCCTCAAATTAACTAAAATCAGCCTGTTTTCAGTGGGCAGTATTCTTTTATTAGTTTTAATTCATTTTTCTGCACATCTGATTTTTTATTCACAATGCTTTTGATGAAAATTAATTAGTTTCTTTTACAGCTGAGACAATATTGTTGTGGGCACCCAGGCATTGTTGTACAGAAAAGTCCCATTGTAAAGGCCACTCCAGGACTCCCAGCTCTGAGCTGTTGTTGCTCAGAGCACTGACCACATCATGAGGCCTTGGGAATGTGGATGCTCTGTGATTGCTGGGGTCCAAGCCTCAGTTTCTCCATCTGTACAGTAAAGAGTTTGAATCAACTGAATTTCAAACTTTCTTTGATGAGCCCATCAAAAGGAGACAGATGTGCAGAGATCTGACATGTAGATAAGACAGATTCATATTAAATTGATTCAGATTATATTGCTCAAACATCTTCCCCTCCTAACAAACTGTCAATCACCAAGTAACCATTTAGGGCAAAGGGGAAGTGGTAAGAACAGAAGAGGGTGAGAAGACACTCCAGATCTAATCACGAAGACTTAGAGGAACTTTGGACATGCTCAATCGGAAGGGCCTGAACACACTCATCTGGAGAGGCCAGGAAAGCCTCATCTAGACGGCCTGGGCACAACTACCTGAGTACACTCCTGTGAAGAAGACTGGGCACTGTCACCTGGATGGATCTAAAGCCCTCACCTGCAGGGCTTGGGCACCCTCCCTATGGTATTCTACACATGCTCACCTTGCTTCTGGGTCCCATCAAGTTTGAGATGGATGCCTTTGCTGAGATTCCCCAGGTATACAACCTTGTACAACTTAATCTCTTTTGCAACTGGCAACTATAAAATTAAATTCCACCAATGGAAAAGAGAACAACAAGAAGAAGAACAACAAACTAAAACACTTCCCTAACTATAGTTTCAATAAGGAAGAATTCAGGGAGAAAGAAGATGATGGTTTCATGCCAACAGCAACTCTCAGCTTTCAATCCATTTCTTTGCTGTTTGCCTTAGGCCTTGGAGACAAATGTCAACCCATTTACCTACCATGCAGCTGCAGTCAGATTAAACAGGAGCCTTCGTTCTTATGAGACATGCAGTTCTGTTTTGCAGAAATCCATTATGCGTCGAACCAACTGAATTAATCAAATTATCATTTACTTACAGCATGCTACTTTATGAGGTGCAGCGTGTACCTCAGCAGGGTGCCTCTCACCACACAAGAGCTAGAGGGGGAGACTCTGACAGTGTGGGCTTAGCTACCCGTGGAGGAGGCATCAGGGGTGCAGCCGGATGGTGAAGTGAACTCACCAAAGGAACAAAGGGAAGAATCATGGACTTAAGTGGGAGCACAGGAAGTCAGGTAACACACGTGCCTTTATAAAGCATAAAGGCTGGGACTGAAAGAGGCTGCAGTGAGATCCAAGTTGAATCTCCAACACCCTCATCACAGCCATGTGCCAGGGCAAGTGTCTATAATCCTAGCGCTTGGGAGCAAAGACAGAGGATCCCTGGGATTCACTGGCCAGCCAGCCAGTTTGAGTTGATGAGATGAGCTAGGGATTCTGTGAAAGACCTATTTCCAAAACTAAGGTGAAGAACAATCAAGGAAGCTTCCACACGATTGTGTACATACAACACACACACACACACACACACACACACACACACACCCCAGGGGTTTCATTGTTGTTTGAGACAGGACCCCCCGAGTCAGGCATTGAACTTGCTACTTAGCTTGTTCTGGCCCTGAACTCAACCTCCTCATGCCTCAGCCTCCTGACCTCTGAGCTTACAGGCCTGGGCCACCACCCACAGCAGGTCACAGCAGAGATGCCCTGAAGCAGCAGCGGGCTTCCCTTCCTGATCTGAGTGTATAGAGAAGACCATGGTCCACTAGAAAGTGGCCATTTTCATTCTGAACAGCAGAAATTGTTTTCTTCCAGACTAAGCTCAGCAGACATGTTTTATTTGAGCTGTTCCCCTATGTATGGTTTTGAAGAAATCCAATTTAATAATTTTAAAACTAACTCCCAATTACTTTGGGGGGGTATGTGAGCAGGTCTGTATTTCTTGATAACACACGTGAATGAAGTAAATGACAGGATCCTGCATTCAGCAGGAGGAAGAAGGCCCTGGGAATTTCATTAACTCTAAGTTTAGGTTGCCAAGGAATGACACTTTTAAATTTCAGGAACTGAATGAGGAAAGACTCAACAGGAGGTGTACACCTCACACATACATGTGCACACAGAAGGAAAACCCACAGGCCTGTCCCTGTGAATGCGAAGCTAATATACCACTTAAATGGAACTCGCTAAAGATTTCCCATAAATTATGTTTATTGCATGAGAATAAATAGAGGATAAGGCGTGAATTCTAAGTGTGCTCAGGGAATCACACTGTCTTATTTTTAAAGAGAGGAGGACATTTGCTTAAGGAATTTGATTATCTACTGATAGGTCATTTCTGAAGCTAATAGAGAATGTTCATCTTCCATCATGGCTGATGTTTTAATGCATACCACTCTCCTGGGTCTCCCACAGCTGCTGTCTGGGTCTCTGGCTCTGTGCAGATAAGCAAGCATCCAGTGCACTGAATAGCCTTAGATCTGGGTGGACACACTGGCCAGTCTTGTTCGCTGTCCTCCTGTCCTGGGGTGGGGTCTGGAGCGGATGGGGGGGTGAGACTGGGACTGGGGCAGGGCCAGGAGTAGCCAGGATCTTGCCCACGCTTCCCTATGGAAGTGTCCTCACTGCTCAGAAATCCTCTTCCCCTTTCTCTACTCTGATGGTTTAAAATAATGGTCAACAGTGTTTAGAATCACCTAGGAGACAAGCCTCTGGGAAATTCTATAAGTGAGTTTTGAGAATTGGTTAATAGAGGTGGGAAGAGGTCAGCAAGATAGCTCAGCAGATAAACACACCCGCCATTAAGCCCAATGATCTGAGTTTGATCCCCAGCACCCACATGGTAGAAGGAGAGAATAAACTCGCACAATTTGTCCTCTGATCTATACACACATACACATTTGATAGGGAAAAAATAGAGGTGGGAAGACCCATCCTATCTATGGGTGCCACAACTCCTGGGTTGGCATCCCAGAAAAACAAAAAGGGAAAGTGAGCTGAGTGCCAGCATTCGTCCCTGCTTCCTGGTTGTGGACAAAACGTGAGCAGCTGCCCCACACTCCTGCAACTGTGTTTTCTCCACCATGATGGACTGTGAACCCTCGAACTGTGAGTCAAAGCCAACCTTCTGTCTTTAAGTTGCTTTTGTCAGGTGTTTTATCACAGCAAGGAGCAAGTGACAACTGCATCTGTGTCCCTTTACTGGGAGCTCTGCAAATGTTGTCATTCCTGTTTCTTACCAGGAGATTGCTCTGATCCCTGCCCCCACTATGAATGGCAGTCTCTGTCCCCTTGACCCTGTCCACGGTCCCTGGGTTGCTAGAACAGGCTGCCCCTTATTCTATCCCAAGAGAATGCCATTGGAGGTGAAAAGCCACTGATTCATCCTAGATCTAGGGTCTGTATTGTTTTTGGTCTCCTTGGCTTTGTGACCGGGTCACTGTCCTTGTCCTGTGTCCCTGCTCTCCTAGCGCAGACAGCTGTGACTCAGCCTCTCCTTTCTGCCCACCGCCATGCACTGCCATGGGCTCCTCACTGCTCGTGTCTGTCACTTGTCCTCCCTCTGACTCTATGGTCATGAGATTTAGATGGAGCAGTCGTGCTCTCCCCCACTTCCTGAGTCCCCAAGTGGTCCGTGGGTACCCCAAGCCCAATACCCACATAAAAGAAGCAGCCCACATGAATTCCTCTCAGCAGTGAGGCCATGCAGATTCAAAATCTGTCATTTTCCACCTGTTCCATTCAGTTCCCAAATTCTGTCTGCTTCCGAAATAGTGGCATTGGGACTTAGTGTTTATTAGGGATGGTACACGCTGTGCTGCAGTAGCTAGATTACGGAGGAGTGTGCATCCCACAGCCACAAAACCAGTAAGTGGCAAAAGAGGACATATATCACACGTGTGCACCTGGAAAGCTGCCTTCCTGCCTCCTCAGGCTCCCTCCTGTCACCCTGGCTCCTCACTGCCACCCTCTCACCCCTCTCTGGACTGACATCCTTCAGGTAATTTTGCCACTGGCTCTCCTGAAAGAATAGCTGGAAGTCACACACTCTCATGCATAATTAAAATATGGTAATTTTTATAGAATAGTGTGAGAAATATTGTGTGCTTTCATGAGGTGTTCATAGTACACGTGTGTGTGCACATGCCTGTGGTTCACTTATCAGTCTGGACTAACTGTGCTTAGAAAGACCCAGGAATCCATCTGTCTTTGGCCCCGGTGCTGGGACTCCAAGCTTGAGCCATCATATCTGGCTCTTTTAACCTGGGTGGTGGGGCCCGAACTCAAGTCCTCATGCTTGCAAGGCAGGATTTTACTGACTGAGCCATCTCCCCAGCCAAGCTGTGAAGAATTTTTATTGTTAACCATTGACATTGACTGACATCATTCTTCTGAATGGATCAGCTGAAATATCTAAATGCCATCATGATCTGAAATGATCAAATACTTCAAAAGGAGTGGAAAACATTTTGACTGGGGATGAAACTGGTACCCGATCCCCCACCAAACCTCCAGAAGTTTACTTTCTTAGTGTTATTTTATGAGAATGATGTCACTGACCACCCTATCATATATATGCTGCCTGCATATATATTTGCCCATATACACTCACACGCAACACTGTTTGTGATTTATTTCTAGTGATCATAAATTAGGTGGGAAATAAATTTTGTATTGACATATTATGGCTGTGATTTCTAGGACATGGTTGGCCAGAACACCCTAAGTGTGTTACTGTCTTATGGCTGTGATTTCTAGGACACAGTTGGCCAGAACACCCTAAGTGTGTTACTGTCTTATGGC
>LOEQ01003171.1:28031-40226 GCA_001685075.1 Bramus lutescens | reverse complement strand
GATTTCTAGGACACAGTTGGCCAGAACACCCTAAGTGTGTTACTGTCTTATGGCCGTGATTTCTAGGACACGGTTGGCTGGAACACCCTAAATGTGTTACTGTCTTATGGCTGTGATTTCTAGGACACGGTTGGCCAGAGCACCCTAAGTGTGTTACTGTCTTAGTCCCTTTTCTGCTACTGCGATAATATGTCAGGACAAGGGCAACTTCAAGAAGATTTTATTTGGGTCTTACAATTCAGAAGGTTAGAGTCCATGCACATCATTGTGGGGAGTGTGGTAGTAAGTAGGCAGGTGGGCACTGAGGCAGTAGCAGAGAGCTCACGTCTTGAGACACAGCCACAAGGCAGAGAGAACTGACAATGGCACATCCTTTTGAAACCTTGAAGCCCACTCTTGGGGATCCTTTCCCAGAGTCCTCTAAGCAGGGTTCGTGCCCTCCTACATGTCCTGTCTCTCTGGGTCGCTCCTGTCCAAGAAACAGGTGAGAGCAGACCTTCTCTTAGAACATCACTCGGTGGAGATAGGAAGGTGAGAACCTGGACTGTCCATGACCTCTAGGGAACCGAGGAAGCGTAGAATTGTGGTCTCTTCGAATGGATTCTTGAGACCGCAGTGTTTGGAAAGGCCTCTCCAGTGGAGCAGGTGCCCTCCTCTGAAGTCCACGCCCTGGACCAGCCACTTGGGGGACAGCAATAAAGTTCTCTTTCTCCAGCATGCCATTCCTTCCTTGAGTCCATCCCAGGTCATCATGCTCGGTGGCAAGCACCTTTGCCCTCTGAGCCATGTCAGCATCTTAACTGGTACATAAGATCTTCCATGCCTGTCACACGCCAAACTTTGTGCGGACTGCTAAGCTATGCTGTGAACCCAGCCCATCATCCATTCCTCATCTGCCAGCTCTTCTCCAGGATCCCACACGTGCCTCCTCTCCACACATCTGCTCCTCCAGTACACACTGTGGCCTACGATGTACCACAGCACAATGCTGCATGCTTGCTTCTTCTGACATCTTAATGTTGCAGCCAGGCAACACCTGCTCCTGTATGTCTATGAGTGCATGCATCTGTGCGTGTGTGAGAGTGCACGCATGTGTGTGAAAACCAGAGGTCAATGTCGGGCATCTTTATCACTCTCCACCTTTTTTGAGACAGGGTCTCTCACTGAACCTGGAGCTCACCCTTCCAGCTAGACCAGCGGGCCAGCAAGCTCCATGGAGTCTCCGGTCTCCATTCCTCAGCACCGCTGACTGACACAGGCCCAGGCCTAGCCTTGACAGAGGTGCTGGGGATTGAAAGGCAGGCAAACACTTTACACACTGAACTGCGTCCCCAGCCCCATAAGCTTCTTTTTGACCTTAGATCCCTGACTGCAGCCCAGTGGAATGGAATGTTTACGATTTCAAATGCTAAGAAATGAAATGTCTTAGATATTTATGTGGAAATTGATTTATTAGTCTTTAGATAATTTTTGAGGAAATTTTGTTGAAAAAAATTCATTGGTTCAGAAGGTAATTTTTGGACTTCAGGGCACATCACAGGAAAATATTATGAGTTTGGAAGATGTTTTGAACCTCACACTGACTGAGGAATTTCAATTTGGAGCAGGATGCAGAATTCATTTTGATGGATGGCTGTGAGGGTCTGCACATTTGGGGAACAAATTGGAAAGCAGCTGATGGCTGGCCGCTGCCTGCACACGCGCAGTCCTCAGGGCTGCGGCAAGCCCATTCTTCTTCCCTGGCTACCCTTTCCTTTCCAAGCTCTCTTCTCACCTCCTCCACGCTCCTTCACCTCACCTTCTTTTCTGCCTAGATATACAATGTCTGAAAAGTCATTAGTCTGTTTCTACAAGCTGTTCCCAGTCTCACACAGGGAGTCTGTAGGAATGAAGCCTCTAACTGTAAAGGTATCACTGTGGACGTTGATAACATGTTAACTTTGTCAGAAAGAGAACTTTGAGATAACAACATGTATCCCCCACCCCCACGTGATATACAGCTGGGACGAGATGTGGCAGGGCAGGGTGGGGCCTGAGCTAAGATTCTGGGATGTTACCTACAGTCTAAGCTGTGGCCTGAGTCCCCTCTTGTATGACTGTTCTGTTTCCGCCTCTCATTAGAAGCAATGGTTCTCAACCCGCAGGTCAGGGCCCGCTTCACAGGGATCACTGGAAACCACTGGAAAACAGACATTTGCATTAGGATTCATAACAGTAGCAAAATTACAGTCATGAAGTAGCAATGAAAATAAATTTCTGGTTAGGGGTCACCACAGCGTGAGGAACTGCGTTAAAGGGTTGTGGCATGAGGAAGGCTAAGGACCCCTGGTGCAGAGACAGCCCTGGCAACAGTGCATCTCTTTGGGTCCAGCCTCCTACTTACTCTGTCAGATGAGGATTGTGATGTCATGTCAGTGTTGAGCAAACACAAGAAAAGCGTGTGATGGCACCTGGCAGTGTCACTCAGACTAGTCATTGTCTGTGAAGACAAAACCACATTTCCATATGCCTGTAATTCAGGCACTCAGGAGGCTAAGGCAGGAGGATCTAAAATTCCAGGCCAACTAGAGCTCTACAGAGAGACCCTGTCTCAAAAATAATCCTAAACAAACTAATCTTTAATACTTGTTTTTCTAATTACTGTGTGAGTTTTTTGGTCTGACTTGACCAACCAATATGTGCATGATCAATAATTTAAGGTTAGACAATACATGTGGGCATTTCATTTGCTAGAGTGAAAATTACCATTTTATTAAAATTCATTTAAAGCTTGTTAGAAGCAGACAAAGATACTATCTAGGCCTGAATAATGAGCTTTGAAACACAATGTCTTTCTTGAAGACATGCTATCCTTTCTGTAAATTGAATTATTTGGCGATATTAACATTTTAATGAAGGAATTATCCCATTTTCTTATTTCAGAAGGAACTGATATTCAATTTCTGCTTCATGTTCAGCATGTGATTAGTATTTAGCATAGTTGAAAATCTTGGTGAAAACGAAGTTACGTTGGCTATCTCTGTAGAGACAGAAGCTGTGATGTGTTTACCACCTAGCCTTTCCAGTTTGTGGATCTGTGTTTTATAGGAACAGCCCCCCAAGAGGGTAGTCATTGAGCTGGGTAGCATCTTCCACATGAAGACTTCCCATCTAGCCAAGTGCTAATGCAGATGCTGCTTTTTGGAAAGAGCCTCACTCAGTGGTAAGAGTTGCTGGCACTGGGCAGCTCAGTCTGTGTGATTCATGGGGAAGCCTGTCAGTGACTCTATACAGCCCACCAGTAAACCTGCCTCGTCGGTGGAAATGAGGTTGAACCTGGGACAAACGGCCCTTGGAAGGGAACTGGATGCCGAAGTTAAATGGCTAAATAGCTCCCGACACCCCCCGAGGAAGAAAAATAAGATTTAAAGTGTTGTTATTAGAGAATACGATCTATAAATACAGTAGTATATTCTCATACCCATGACAGATTTTGACAAATAAGAGAAGAATGTTTTGCTGATAGAAAAAAAATGTGCTTGGAGTGTGTTTTACACTATTGAATGCCGCTGGTGCATTGAGAGATCGCAAGCAGACTTGACAGAGAGTTAATGGGGGTGAACTGAGAAAAAAGGCAGGGCCGCCTGGGATTCGAGGACTGTTTTCCACAGGGCATCTTTAGTGATGCCCAAATAAGAGGCCAGATGTCTCTGCTGGTTCCCAGCCCGTCCTGACGAAGAAGGACCTGGTATCAGAGTGTGGGTCACTCTTGTTTTTGCCTGGGATTGTTGACTAGACTTGAGATAAATATTCCATGGAAGCATGCAGAGCTAATGACCCAAGAGACAGTGAAGAGCTGCCATTTGCCACAAATGGGCAGACAGCAATGGACACTGTGATAAGTGAAACAAGCCAGATATAAGATGGGTGCCTGGGCCTGGTGGCAAACACCCGTGTTCCTATCCCGCAGGAGGAGGAGGCAGGAGGTTAGGAGTTCAAGGGTCATCATCAGTTACATAGCAAGCACAAGGCTTTATGTACTTATCTGATTGTTCTGATGATGAACTACAATGACAGAAGTAACTTGGGGATGGAAAGAGTTCTCTGGACCCCACAGTTGGAGGGTGCAATCCTCATGGCGGCAAAGGCATGGCCGCAGGAGCTTCAGGCAGCTGCTGACCTTGCAGCCACAGTGAAGCAGGGCTGATGAATGCTGCTGTTCAGCTCCATCCTCCCTGTTCATCCAGCCCAGAACTCCAGCCCCGGGCTAGTGTCCTCCACAGTTAAGCCACGTCTTTCTAGTCGGTTAGCCTCATGCAAACAATCCATCACAGGTGTGTCCAGAGATGTTTCTCCTAGGTGATCCCAGATCCTGTTAAGTTGACAAGCAGCATGAATGTCACATCTGTGTTAAAAGAGACCCTGCCTTGGAAAAATACAAAGAATCCAGGGGCTGACAGTGTAGGTCAGTGGGCAAAAGCACTTGCCACCAAGATTTACAACCTGAGTTTGGTCTCTGGACCTCTCATGGTGGAAGGAGAGAAAAATAACTTCTTCGAGTTGTCTTCCTAGCTCCACAAGCACACTATTATACACACATGCACACACATGATCACACAGGCACACACACACACATGTGAATGCATGTCATTTTAAAACTCAGGAAACAAAAACAATAAGATTGGTTTCAAAGTAGAAGAGAGGCTTGGAACAGGAAGCAAAGGTGGGGAGAGATAACCTGAGCAACACTTAATCAAATGAGCAGCACTTAATCAAAACAGATAGCTAAGGGAAGTGAATCTAGTGTTTTAAAGCACACAGGGGTAACTAAGGCTCACACTAACCTGTGAGTGTGTGTGTGTGTATGTGTGTGATTTTTTATTATTGTGTGCATATGTGTGTGTGCACATGCACACCTCTGAAGGTCAGAGGATCAAACTGAGGTTGCTGGCTTTCACAGCTAGTGCCTCGCCTGCTGAGCCAATCTACTGGCCCCTACGGTGTATTTTATGAAGACTTAGAGGGCAGGAGCTGGGAGGCTGCAAACACATAGAGATGATAAAGACATGGAAATGCTAATTACCCTGATGTCATCAGTTACTTCTGTGTACTGGAATTGAAACCTCCCCATACCCTTCTAATAATTACTGTGTGTTAATTAAAAAGAAAATGAGACTGACGGCCCAGAGTGGCATGTGGTAGCATGTCCTTGAAGGAAACTCATTCCTGGATATTCAGGGTTGTCATCAGCTGTCACCAGTGGAGCCCATGTCAGTTTCAGGGGTCTTGTTAAAGATGAAAGGGATAATATTTGTGGTGGAAAATTCTTTTTTTTAAAAAAAATTGTGTGTGTATGCATGCGCGGACACATGCACACACACACACATACGTGTGCATGCTCTGGGAGGCTAGAAGAGGGCCTCAGATCTCCTTGAGCTGGTGTTACAGAAAGTTGTGAGCTACCCAGTGTGGGTGCTGGAAACTGAACTTCAATCTTCTGTGAGATCAGCAAGCACATCTCTCTAATGCTCTCCCCACTTTCAAGACTAAGCCTCATTTAGCCCAAGTTAGCTTCACACTTACTACGTAATGCAGGATGACCTTGAACTCCTGAGCCTACCTTCCCCATCTCCATAGTTTAAGACACTGGCATATGCTACCCCACCTGGTTTTACACAGGCCCAGGACTCGGGCTGGCTAAGCAAGGACTCTACCAACTTCAAATTTATTTTGAGCATATCCTACTATGGGAAAGGAGGGCCTAAGTTTATAAGCCTTCTATGGGGTGTACCCTTGTCACAGCTGCCATCTGCCCCACAGGTTCCTGAGAGAACATCTCTCTGGAAGTCAGACTGTCAATTCATCCATTCTATCCTCTTTTTCTAGTGCAGATAAGGGGATGTTTGACCATGGACCAAACCAGTGTATGTTGACTCTGCTGGTTGAGATGAAAGAAGGCAATCCTTGTGTCAATGAATCTTGGAAAGGGGGCATGGCCCTGAGAGCAGGTTGGGAAGTTTGATCACTTATCCATCAAGTTTGGAGGGCATTTATTAAATGCCAGCTCCTAGAAAGATGGTGATTCAGACAGTGACCTCAAGGACATTACAAGCTAGCCTGACTTAGGTCTTCAAATCATTGTGTGTGGTTAAGTCAGTATGGTAGTATGTATGAGTATGTATAGCCCCCATAGACTTGTGTGTTTGAATGCTTGGCCCATAGAGGGAGGCACTGTTAGGAGGTGTGGCCTTGTTGGAGTAGGTGTAGCCTTGCTGGATGAAGGGTATGCTTTGCCCAGTGTAGTACACAACCTCCTTCTGCTGCCTGTGGATCCAGATGTAGAACTCTCAGCTCCTTCTCCAGCACCATGTCTGCCTACACGCTGCCAGGTCCTGCCATGATAATGTGCTAATTCTCTGAAACTGTAAGCCACTCCCAATTAAATGTGTTCCTTTATAAGAGTTGCCATGTTCATGGTGTCTCTTCACAGCAATAGAAGCCCTAACTAAGATAGCAAGTGTATGTCAGTATTTTAAGTTTACTTTAGAGTGCACAAAAGTTTTAGTGGGTGCCACACTCATTGCCAAGAGTTTCCTACCCTTCCTAGGCAAGCTTGTTCAAATCCCACTCCTGATACCAGCTTATCTCAGCCTAAATAACAACAGGGAGTATAGATCTGAGCTCCCACCCCCAAACCAAACTGCCAAATCTCATTCTCAGGGTCTCCTACCAATATGTGAAGATCCAGTTATTGAGAGAATGCCAATAAGAAGACCTCTCATTGAGAATGGGATGCAACATCAAAAAAAAGTCATTCATGAAATCTTAGTCCTACAACTAACTTGACCACCTGAATTTATTAGGAAATAACAAAATAATAAAGGTACAATGTACTACTTTCGATACTATCTTCTTAAAACACAGAAGGAATGCTTTTTCTTTCTTTTGGTGCGTGTATGTGCACGCGTGTGTGTAGGGGTCCCAGGATTGTCTGAGAACACACGCAGACATCAGTTCTCAGCACAAAGGAGATTTATTACTCCAGAGGGATAAGCAGTGCATGATGGGGAGGCTGTCTCTTGATTGGACAAAGACAGCAAGCAACAGGTGCTTTTTGCAGGAGTGGTTGCAGTTGGTAGTTTTTTTACTCTTTGCTCTTTGGGGGACCGCAACCCAGCTCCCAAATGCATACACGGAGACTTATTCTTACTTAGGAATTCCTGGCCTTAGTTTGGCCTGTTTCTAGTCAGCTTTTCTTAAATTATCCATCTACCTTTTGCCTCTAAGATTTTACCTTTCTTTATTCTATATCTCTTTCCGTCTTACTCTATAGATGACTGCACTGCTGGGTGGCTGGCCCTTGGCATCCTCCTCTCCTTCTCCTTTTCTCACTCCTCCTTCCTCCCTCTCTCTCTCTCTCTCTCTCTCTCTCTCTCTCTCTCATTCTGTCTGCCCAGCAACCTCACCTATCCCTCTCCTCCTAGTGATTGGGTGGTCAGCTTTTGATTAGACCAATCAGGAGTTTTTGGCAGGCAAAATAACATAGTTCCACAGAGTTAAACAAATGCAACTTAAAAGAATGCAATACATCTTTTCATTATTAAACAAATATTCCACAGCATAAATGAATGTAACACCTCTTGAGCTAATATTCCAGAACAAGTGGTTTTTAAAGAGAAAGGGGGAAGTCTGTGTGAGGGTGAGTTGGTAAGTCCTGATTGGACAGGTTAACCAGTGTAGCCAAATAATGAATTTTGGTTGCTGGACCCTGGTGTTTAGTTTCAGGAGTCAGTGGCCAAATAGAGAATATAGAGCTCGGGAACTAGCTTTAGGAATGTAATCTAACTGTTGAGGACAGGAGAGGGACGGGGAAAGGATGAAACCTGTCTGCAATGCTTGGGGCCTGCTAGAGAGCCCTTCTTTCCCTTGTTTTTTATTATTGGGTCTCTGCATGTGGGGTTTGTGGGCATAGTTCTCTTTAGATGATTCCTGCTGATATTGGGGTATCTTTATGAGGGAATCCAAGAAGCTGGAATGTTGGTCAAGGTCAGGAAGAACAGGCTGTATCAATCCTTGTCCAGGCTATGTGGGACCATCTGGGGTTAGGGAGGTGCAGGCAGCTTTGGAGGGAAGTGTAGCTAGCACTGGAGTAGTTTGGGAGGCTGGACCATCTGGGGGCTCATTGCTTTGGAGCTGTCTAGGATGAAGATTTGAGGGATAATCTGGGGCTGTCAACTTGTTGGCATAGTCTGCAGTTCGTTTGACATCTGCTGGGACAGATAGACTCTGGGCAGAAGGTAAAATTAAGAAGTATAGGGTAAATTTTTATCTTGGGTATGCATTTGAAACTTTTAGGGTCTTGGTTCTGGTAGTTGGGGGAAGGAAGTCCCAAGACCAGGGAAATGGGGGAGAGGGTCAGGGAGATGGGGGAGAATTCCCACCTTCAGGAATAGTCAGATAAGGAAATTTAGGCTGTTAGTTGGTTGGAGTACTTATCTGAAGTCCATTTGACCTAGAAGAGGTGGATTTCAGTCAATTTCCTGAAGCTAACAACAATATTTAGGTTTATTAAAGATAAAACTTTTTACCATTGTCTGTAATCTGTATTGAAGTTTATATTGTAAAATTGGCAGTAGATTTATGTTTTTGAGTCATAGTAAAAGTTTGGGAACCCAAACAATAGCCTAGAGAGAGGGAAAGAATCTGAAACAATGTTTCATATACCTTAAATCACTTTCTGAGACCCCCCCACAACTTACTTAAGCTTTTATACCCTCAGACTTTAGAGCATTTTCTTGGACCTTTATAGCTTGTACTTGCAGGCTTTTATAGCTAAGTTTTTACATATCCAGACCTTCATAACTTGTATTCATAACCTGTCTGCAATGCTTGGGTCTTCAAGAGAGCCCTTTGTGTGTGTGGGGAGGGCACTCTAGTTTGTTTCTCAGTTGGTATAATAAAACACTGACCAAAAATCAATGTGATGGGCAAAAACATTTAGCTAGTGAAAAGGAACCAAAGCAGGAATTCAGTGCAGGAACTGAAGTCAAGGCCACAGAGGGAACACTGCTGACCGGCTTGCTCTCCATGCCTTCCTTGATCACCCTGTTTTCTCATTCAACCCACTTTCTTATACACCTTCCCAGGTCTGCCACCCCCAGTGGGCTGGGCTCTCTCATTCACATCAAAGACATGCTGACAAGCCAGTTTAATGGAGGTACTTCCTTGGTTAAGGTTCCTTTCTATAGGAATCTCTAGATTGTGTCAACAAAAATAACCAGCTGTGTGTGTGTGTGTGTGTGTGTCTGTCTGTCTGTCTGTCTTCACCCTCAACCTCATTTTGCTTGCAATAGACCCTCTCATTGTTGTTTGCTGCTGTATACACCAGTCTAGCTGGCTGACTAGCTGGCCCATGAGCAGCTTCTGAGCATTCTGTTGCCTCCCTCTCCCATAGTAGTGCTGGTAATCTAGATGTGCACTTTACTCTGCTCAGCTTTACATGGATTTGGGGGACTTCTGACTCAGGTTCTTCTGCTTGCACACCACTGAGCCATCCCTCCAGATGGAATATTTTAGAAGGTTTTACATCAAATTTCAAACTAAAGGACTTGAAAATACTCCACTGCCTCACATAATAGAAATGCTTTTTAAAAAGATACCATGAAAAGATAGGCAGGTGGAGGCATGGATATACAGGAGAGAAAAGAGAAAGATGGATGAATTGTGACAAATACTCCACAAAAAAAAGGAGAGACCTGCAGGCGTAGGTGTCCTCATCATGGGACCTGCAGGCATAGGTGTCCCTCATCATGGGACCTGCAGATGCAGGTGTCCCTCATCATGGGACCTGCGGGTGCAGGTGTCCCTCATCATGGGAGCTGCAGGTGTAGGTGTCCCTCATCATGGGACCTGCAGGTGCAGGTGTCCCTCATCATGGGAGCTGCAGATGCAGGTAACCCTCATCGTGGAAGCTGCAGGTGTAGGTAGCTGCAGGCCTAGGTGTCCTCATCATGGGGGCTGTAGGCGTAGGTGTCCTCATCATGGGACCTGCAGGCATAGGTGTCCTCATCATGGGACCTGCAGGTGTAGGTAGCTGCAGGTGTCCCTCATCATGGGAGCTGTAGGCATAGGTGTCCCTCATCATGGGACCTGCAGGTGTAGGTAGCTGCAGGTGTCCCTCATCATGGGAGCTGCAGGAATAGGTGTCCTCATCATGGGAGCTGCAGGTGCAGGTGTTCCTCATCATGGGAACTGCAGGTGCAGGTGTCCCTCATCGTGGGAGCTGCAGGTGTAGGTAGCTGCAGGTGTTCCTCATTGTGGGAGCTGCAAGTGCAGGTGTCCCTCATCATGGGACCTGCAGGCATAGGTGTCCCCATCGTGGGACCTGCAGGTGCAGGTGTCCCCATCGTGGGACCTGCAGGTGCAGGTGTTCCCATCATGGGAGTTCCTGGGAGCAGCAGGGTAGGATGTACATGCAAGAGCATTTACACCGCCATCTACCGTATCTTCTGGCATTCCCATCCCAGGCAGTCGTGACCGCAGGTGTGTACCTGGGACTCTCACCATTGGAGACTGCTTATTACGTAGGTGAAACAGGAGAGAAGGTCACTTGAACCTAGAAGGTCATTCCAAATCTTTTATGAGGTCTGGAGAGATGGCTCAGCGGTTTAGGGCACATGATGCTCTTGCAGAGGACCAGAGTTTGGGTCCCAGCACTCACATTGGGTAGCTTACAATTGTCGTAACTACACTTACAGTGGATCTAGCACCCTCTTCTGGCCTTCATGGGGACTGCATTCAGGTTTATATGCATGCACATAATTAAAATGAATCTTTAATAAAGATACACAGCATTGTGGCCAGTATTACAGCTCTCCTCTGTGCAGTGACAAGCACAGCAAATAGTTTCCCACAGAATCGGAAGTCTGTGGGTGATTGAGCTTTGGCCATGGTGTTACACACAGCACTGGAGAAGCTGAGGCAGGAGGATCTGAAGGTTGACTGAGTGCAATCCCAGTCACCTCCAGACGACTGGGACATGTCAGAACCATGAAATAGAGACATCACTCACAAAGGGTTGTTTGTCAAGGAAACACTGAGTGGAGAAAGCAGAAAAAAAAAGCTATAGAAAAGATGCACGGATGCTTTTAGAAGACAGGAGGAAACATTACCCCCGCTAAAAATGGGGAACTTACCTGTTGAAATAAAAATTCAGCAGACTGGAGAAAAACATGAATATAACTGGAGAACAAGCTTGGAAATTCTCCTACAGTGTATCACAAGTACATCAGGAGATGTACTGCATACTTAATACATCAGTGGATGCTGAAGGTAAAGCTAGTGCTGCTGACATTCATCTCCTGCAAGGCTATTTACAAATAAGAGACTACACAAAGGAATGCTAGATGGTTTCTCTTAAGTGAAGAAAGAGAAATTATGGGCGCGGATGTGGCCCAGTCGGTAGAGAGCTTGCCTGGCATTTACTAAGTTCTGGGTCCCATCCCCAGCATCACGTGGTGGTGCATGCCTACAATCCCAACACTTGGGAGGTAGTGGCAGAAGCATGGGAAAGGCATGGGATGGTCACCCTCTGCTACATATTGAATTTGAGGCTAGCCTGGTCTAGAGACTCTGTTTCAAAAACAAAACAAGCAGACAAACAAAAATCCAAGCAAGACACACCCCTCAAAACAAAAGAACAGCAACAAAAAAAAAGACAATTAAACAGGTCACTGGACGCCAATAATATGGGAACAAAGTTAAACAAGTTGGCTGCAAGGTCTTGTGGATAAGGGATCTTTGGCAAAAGTTCTGACGATAAGCTTACAGTGTAGAATTCTTGTTCCCTGTCAAGAACCAACATGAAGTGACAGCAAGAAAGACTCCTCAGACATTTAAGATCTGAGGAAGTTGCCAACTACACTTGCGAATTAATGAATAAATGATGGGTTCCAGCAGTCGGGGAACTACAGAGCAGTGCAGTGTAATGAGCAGGAAGCTCTGAACTTCAACGTACAATCCACAGAGTGCTTACTGTCTACAGCGCCAGTAAGAGTAAAGACCCTTGAGCATCAGCAGGTGGGGCGTGGGCAGAAAGGCAGAGCTGGGAGGAGCCAATGAGCATCAGCAGGCGGGGCATGGGCAGAAAGGCAGAGCTGGGAGGAGCCAATGAGCATCAGCAGGCATGGCGTGGGCAGAAAGGCGGAACTGGGAGGA
>LOEQ01003171.1:3512-11012 GCA_001685075.1 Bramus lutescens | reverse complement strand
CGTCTTGTTGAGACAGAGTCTCTTGGTGTTGCTGTTAGGCTAGCTGGTCCAGGTGATCCAACTGTCTCTGCCCTACATTTCACCATATGTTTGCTGGGATTACAGGTGTGTGCCACCATCTCAGGCTTTTCAGTGTGGGTTTTGTCAGGCTTCCACAGTGGGCACCTTTATCCACTGAGCCATCTCACTAACCTGGCATAGCTCATTGTGATTGTCAACTTAATCACATTATGAGCTGGCTAAGAGATTCCTAAAGCACATCTCTGGGTGTGTCTCCAAGGATGTAGATTCCTAAAGCACATCTCTGGGTGTGTCTCCAAGGATGTAGATTCTAAAGCTCATCTCTGGGTGTGTCTCCAAGGATTTGGATTCCTAAAGCACATCTCTGCGTGAGTCTCCAAGGATGTAGAATCTAAAGCTCATCTCTGGGTGTGTCTCCAAGGATTTGGATTCCTAAAGCTTATCTCTGGGTGTGTCTCCGAGGATGTAGATTCTTAAAGCATGTCTCTGGTGTGTCTCTGAGGATGTAGATTCCTAAAGCACATCTCTGGGTGTGTCTCTGAGGATGTAGATTCTTAAAGTGCATCTCTGGGTGTGTCTCTGAGGATATAGATTCCTAAAGCACATCTCTGGGTGTGTCTCTGAGGATATAGATTCCTAAAGCACATCTCTGGGTGTGTCTCCGAGGATGTAGATTCCTAAAGCATATCTCTGGGTGTGTCTCTTAGGATACCTCTGGAAGGATTAGAGTAAGAGGCCTCTGATATAATCAGTGTTTTTACCCTGTGATAGACTCAACATTTGACTGGGCTGCTGGAAGGCATTGGGCCTATGGAGGGTGGGACTTGGCTGGAGGAAGTGGGTCTCTGGGGATGCAGCTAAAGAGGGTACATCTTGTCCCTGTTACTCCTCTCTGTTTTCTAGTTGTCATGAGGTAAGAAGTTATGCTGCAAATATGTTCTACAGTAGCCATGACTGTCTTCCATGCTTTGTGTCTCCTCACAGCCAGAACTAGAACCCACCCACCATACACTGAAACCTCAGAGACCATGAGCCAAAGTAGATCTTTCTTTCTTTGATTATGCTGGATATTCTATCATGTCTGCACAGTCTAATGACATGGTTTAAATAATGAGATAAATTAATTAGCATGTTTACTTGGAGAAAGGCTGGACTGTACTTCTGTTAAAGTGCATATGTCCAGATTCCTACACTTAGAATCTTCTGGATAAGATTATATAATTTATTTTTTAAATTATTTTTTATTTTATGTGGATGAGTGTTTTGCCTTCATGTGTTCTGTGTATATGCAGTGCCCAAAGAGGCCAGCAGAGGGCACTGGGCCCCTGGAATAGGAGTTCTGGATGGTTGTAAGACGCTGGGAACTGAACCCAGGTATTCTGTAAGAACACCCAGTGTTCTTAACAGCTCTCCAGCCCCACGATTAAACATTTCTAATTCTCTGATAAATAGGAGCATTTCTTCCTCCAAGTAAATAATATGTCTCAAAATGCATCATACTGAAAATGTTTAAATCTGTTTTCCAACAATGCACAAAAACTTTCAGCTATGTTTTTGTTATGGGTGTGAAGATACTGAATGCCAGGCCCGCAGTGGAACGTGACAGCCTATGGTGTACAGTCCCCTCTCTGCAGACAGGCCGAATCAGAAGTTAGCAGGCCCAGAAGACTTCCCTCTGCAGCTTTTCCTCTCTCCCACCTTCCTACACTGAAGCAATTGCCTTTTTTATTCCTACAGGGAATGCTGGTATTTTTCTCCTAACGTCAGGGCTACCCTGTGACATTTAAATTTTGTTCTATGAAGGTACATCATACATACAGAAAAGTCTAAAAATCTCAGTGAAGGGAATTATCCTCACTAAAGGCCTGTGTTGTCACCGCCTGGGTCAAAATCAAAAGCACTCATTCAGATTTTCCATCATAGATGATAGCGACCAAAAAGCTAGGATTGTCCTGAATTTCTCTTTCTCTTGGGCCATAACATTTACATGTATGTGTGTGTGTGTTTCACATATTTTTCATGTATTATTTCACATATATATTACATATACATTTCATGTATATTACATATGTATAATATATATACATGAGATGATTCCTCTCTAATAGACCCTGCCTGGTAAGTCTCCCCTCTTCTGCTGTATTTTTTGAGGGCAGTTGACTTGTTTGACTTCTGATTTTTCCAGTCTTGCTATGGTACAAATGCATATGGCATCCAGTAGACATTGCACTGAAATCTGGTTCTTTTCCCAGATTACTCTTCTCCTTGTGACAAAATACCTGACCTCAACAACTTCAGGACAGAGAATTTATTTGGATCACAGTCTGAGGGTACACAGCCCATCATGACAGGGAAAACGTGATGGTAGGAATGTGAGGCAGCTGGTCACACGGCACCACAGTCAGGAAGCAGAGAGAGATGGACGCTGGTGCTTAGCTCACTTTCTCCTTTTTATCAGCCCAGGACCCAGCCTAGGGAATGATGTTGCTCACATTTAGGGTGACTTTTCCCAGTTAACACAAAGTAAAACATCCCTCACAGACATCCCCTGAGGCTGGCCTCTTTGGTGATGCCAGGTCCTGTCAAATGGGTGATGATATAAGCCAGGACAGCCGTGTGTGAAACCATCCTCTTGTGACACAGTGCAGTAGCAGCTTGTCAAGGCTCCCAGTCAGACACATGCCCAAGAAGTAAATATCTGGGGTTTCCTATCCATAGTACTGTAAACTGTGATGATCAGCCAATGAGTGTTCAGTGACAATATTTACTGTCTGCACTGGCTGCTGTAACTCCACTCTAAACTGAGTAGCATCTGAGCACAGTCACTTACATGGTGTTTAAACTATCTACATCAGTGAAAAAAAATCATTCAACCTTCTTGTTATTTGACAATGAAGCTAAACCAAGAACTGTGAGGGCAAAACAGGGCAGTTTGTGAGAATGTATGGTGGAGAGCTCATTCCTGGAGACTGAAACAAAGTTTATGTGAGTCACTTGGCTCAAGTCACAAGACACAAACTCTGTGGGTTTTGGCTCTGAGTAGAGGGGAAGGTGAAACCGGTTATGCATCTGGGAGCGTGCGAGGACCCTGAAGTCCCTGTGTGGGTTATTTGCTGTCACAATGCAACGGCTGCTCTTGGTTGACAGCACACCTAGGAAGAAGGAACCTCAGTGGAGGTGTTACTCAATCAGATTGGCCTGTGAGCGTGTCTGTGGTCACTTCCTTGATTGCTAATTGACAGAGGAGGCCCCAGCCCACTGTGGGTGGCACCATCTTAGGCAGGTGGGACTGGGAAGTATAAGAAAGGTAGCTGAATGTGAACCAGGGAGAGCAAGTCAGCAAGCAACAGTCCTCCATGGCTTCTGCTTCAAGTTGCTGCCCTGGCTTCCCTCAAGGATGAACTCTAACCTGTAAGATGAAATAAACCCTTTCCTCCCAAAGTTTTGGGGTTTTGTTTGTTTTGTTTTGTTTTATTTGTCTTGATGTTTTATTATAGCTCCAGAAAGCAAACTAGAACACACACTTAGTCATCCAGGACACCACACACCCTCTACCTCAGGATTGTGTGTGTATGCACACGTGTGTGCAGGTATACATGTCTAAGTATATATGAGGAGGTCAGAGGTCAACATTAAGTGTCTTCCTCAGTTGTTCTTCACCTGACTTGTGTCTGTGTGAGTGTGTATGTATGCGAGCGTGTGTATGAGCGTGTGTGTAAGTGTGTGTGTGTGTGTATGTCTGCTGTGTGTACATGAGTATATAGGTGCATGGGAACACATGTAGAGATGAAAGGAGGACATCAAGTGTCTCCACCAGGCTCCAGGCACTGTCACCAAACTTGAAGCTAACCGTTTCAGCCAGGCAGGCTACCTGGTGGCCTGGGATCCATCTTTCTCTACCCCCACCGAAGACTGGAGTGGCAGGCGTGTGCAGCCTTGTCCAACGTTTTACAAAGGTGCTAGAGATTTGAACTCACATCCTCATGCTTCTTTAGCAGTCATTTCACTGGCGAAACCGTCTTCCCAGCTCCTACCTCGGTGCTGAAGACAGAGGCCATCGCCTCTGACTCCTGGACTGGGTCCAAGTTGCTCCTGAATCTTTCAGAGAAAGTTCCTGTTCTGCACTGATGGCCAGCAGCCAGCAGCTCTCCCACCCCCATTCTCAGCCCCACTTAGCCATTCCCTTAGTGTCTAGGATGGACAACGGGTTTAATCTTGTTCAGTCAATAGCTTTATGCATTACCTTTCTTTCTGTGGTTAATGTACCATTTTCCCCCTTTTCTTCCCATATACAAACACTGCCATGCCTAAAGTGCTTTCTCTACTTGCAGAGAAGTTAGAGCCTGGACTGTCACAGAACAGCACTCTGATTAAAGTGATTAAAACTATATACAGCATGCATAATTAACCTCTGCATGGCTGTCACCCGTGAGCTGATGCGCTGAGCTGATACCGTATCTGTCTGTGGCAGCCAGCGTATGCTACATGGCCATTTTTTTTCCTGCAGTATTTTAATCACTTGAGATAAAGAGCGAGTGAGAAAGAGAGAGAGAGAGATACAGAGAGAGAGAGAGAGAGAGAGAGAGAGAGAGAAAGAGATAAAGGCCATATTAATCCTCTCAATGGCTTTATAATTTCCCTTCTTTTCTGCTGCTGGTAATCAAGAAAAATAATGCTGACTTAATCCTGAGGCCAAGGTCACCAGCTCAGTGCTCTTTAATGGAAAGGATGTCACCATGAGAGCTGATAGGAACCAAACACTCCAGACTTCTCAAGACAGACTAGAGAATCACAGTCTCAGACAGAAATGACCTAAAGCATTTGCCACAGTGCAGACAGATTCCCAACAACTGTTGGGGTCTTTACACCAGCGCCACACAGCCATCCGTGATGGAAAACTAAGGGGTGAGCTGCGGGAACCAGTCAGCGATCAGCAGGGTGACCTTATGATTAGCAGTTGGACAACACAGCCAGAGGGGCAGTGTTGCAGCTGCAGGCACATGGCCCCTGTGTGAACTCCGACATCTCTTTGGAGAGCTGCCAGGATCAGAGCACAAGTGCAGTGATGTGAAGATGCGTGGTGACATTTCATGACAATGTCCCTGTTGCAGCTTCGTTTTCTCCCTCTTGTTTGTTTTTGTTTTTGAGAACATGCAAGCAGGTGGAAAAGCAACCAGGTTTTCAGCTCCAAAGCACCTGCACGGTCAGGATGAACGCATGGCTTCTGTCATCCTCCCTCTCCTACTTGGTTTCCCCAGCAAAGCACATCCTGGGGTCAAGGTGACAGCACTGACATGGCCTCTCCAGAAGGCGCAGAGCAAGCTGGCACAGCTGATGAGGGTTTTCTGCTTACTGCTGCGATCCGCACCCAGACCCTGAGGGCAGAATTAGGAAGCCTTCCTGGAGCTAGCTAGCAGAGGCCCTTTGTCCAAAAGAAGCATCAGAGGAGGGAAGGAGGCCTGGAGGCTTGCCTCACATCTGCACAGGGTGTCAGGGTTTGAGAGCTTGCGTAGCCTGCATGAAGCCCAGGGTTCCATCCCAGCCCTGAATAAAGCTGAGTGTGGTACTGCATGCCTGAAATCCTCACAAGCTCACAGTCTTCCTCAGCTACACAGTAAGTTCAAGGCCAGCCTTGGACTGCAGAGACCGGGGTCTTAGAATGACTGGACATAACTGAATATTCACCCTATAGGACAAACGAAGGAAAAATCTCCACTGAGGTGCGCAGGACTTCAGAGTGACTCCCTGAGGCACAAACATGTGACAGGAGCCCTCTTCTTGGGTGGGTCTTGTGTATAATTACTCAAACAAATGCTCCAAAGCACAACTTCCTGGTGGGCCAGGAAGCCTAGGGCTTTGCAGCTGAGGCCTGCCTGAGTGGCAGGAAAGGGCACATGAGATGCCCCCACTGCTGGGGTGCTATTGGCAGGGTGAACTCAGGGTTATGTGAAGGTCGACGCCTGGTTAACCAGAAGGTCAGCCGAGGACCTCTTGCTTCTTTCCCTTGCAGTCCATCCTCACACACTCATCCCTTCTCCGTAGAATTCATGCTTGGAGTCAGCAAACACAACCCGTTTGGATTCCGGTCATTTTGAATTATGATGACGTGACCTGGCCTGGGATGAAATTTACCCTCGCACCATCCATGGAAAAGGTGCATGCCGGCAGTCTAGACTGTAAATACCAGGCGGGGGCTGCCCTGCCTCTGTGCATGAACAAGTCTGTTTGAAGGACTTCGGTTTCTACTCTTGCCACTCTTTACAAATGAACCTTCCTTTTTTCTTTCTTTCTTTTGAAATGAAAACAGACTTGGCAAGGCCCCCTCTGAAAACCACTTTGTAGCTATTTGTTTGAGCAGTTAAAATGAGTGAAACTGAATTAAAAAGAAGAAAGGACTCTGTAATTTCAGCTTTCTCTGCTTTCTCAGAGTCGCTAGGCTGCACTGGTAGAGGAAGCAGTTTAATCATACACACTGAAGAAATTGTTCTGGCTTCTCTCCCCTGCATGGTAATTGCAGGAACACAGCATTTCCCCATGGATTGTCCAAAGGGCCACATAGACATGGTCCCCGTAAGAAAACAGGGCACAGGGAGAACCACATTGAGTGGCAGAGATGGAGTCTGGAGCCAGGGACCTTTCCAGTGTGCTCCTTGAGGTGCAGAGATGTACCTGGGGGCTTCAAAGGGCAAAGCAGAGATTTCCTGGAGGCCACAGTCAGACATGTTTCAGCAAACCCTCCCTGGGCAGGTCACCTCCTTTCATGTTGGGGTTCCTCCTACAGGGATTCATGTGTGTGCCACTGTACATTGTGTGCCTGTGTGTATGTGTGTATGTGCATGTACCTTTGACTGCATGTATGCTTGCATGAACGTCTATACGCATGCATGTATATGAGTGTGCACATATGGGCTTAAATAGCTATGTGCATTTGCAAAGAGAACTCTTTGTCAGGTGAGGCAGCTTCATTGATGAATGAGTTTAGAAATGCATTCCCATAAGGTTAAGCGGGGAAACTGTGGTACAATGTTTTGTGTGATGCTCTGTGTGACTCAAATGATAGTGGCGCCTACATAAATAAATGCATTTGCTGGCCATCTTAAGGAGTGGTCTTTTTGTGAACAGAACCAGACACTGGAGCCTTGCCCTGCCACCCACCCTCTATATACCTGTAAGCTCATTTCTGATGCCTGGCAGGTAAAGCCTAACTTTGCCCTATTCCTACTGCCTGCCTCTGGACCTCACCACTGTGCTGCAAATGACTAAATACTTAAACTGCTCTGTCACTAGCCTTTCCCCCTGCACTTCCACACAGCATTGAGAATTCTGCTCTTTAGAACTGAAAATGTAGTTTGGGGACAGAACACTTGCCTAGAAATCCCCCAGTGAGGGGCTGGAGTGTGGCTCAGTGGAAGAGCACCTGTCTAGAATCCCCCAGTGAGGGGCTGGGGTGTGGCTCAGTGGTAGAGCCCCTGCCTAGAA
>LOEQ01003170.1:268547-288125 GCA_001685075.1 Bramus lutescens | reverse complement strand
GTGTGTGTGTGTGTGTGTGTGTGAGAGAGAGAGAGAGAGAGAGAGAGAGAGACCCTCTCCTCAGTACTTACCTTCCTAAACTCTAGCCGTAAGCTGTAAGATTTATCATTAGCCAGTTTAAGCTACAAGAAATCCTTTCTCATCATTATTAGAAAAGAGAAGCATACTTCCTGAGAGGAGCATCCTCAGCGAGCACCAGGATAAGCGTGGACACAGGCACTTGCCACCAACCCTCGTGACCTGAGTCCTTCAAGTTGCCCCCGACCTCCACACATGGGCCATGTCTCAAGCATATACACAAACATATAAATAAATTACAAGTTTTAGAATCTTTTAAAAGATATAAAAATATAATGAACTGAGACCCTGCTATTCCCTTCAAAGGCGTGCTCCCCTTGACCTAAAGCCCTCCCATAGACCATACATCTTAGAACTTCTCCCACGTCCCAGTATCAGTACCCTGGGAGTCAAACCTTAGACGTGATTTAAAGGACAGCATTCCAAGAGGGTAAGCTTGCCCAAGCAGATATGGGCACATAGTCAAGACAGGCCAGAGGAGGGCTGCCTGTGGAAGCCTGAAGAGAAGTGTAACGTGGGTAGAAGCTGGAGGCAAGTATACAAATGAGCCTTGAGCCCTTCTGCAGAGACTGGAGGAGGACTAGCTCTACTCCCTTAATAGACATAGAAGAGACTCCTTCAACAATATCTGAACAATGTCATATCAATAATTAGACTAACGCAGAAGTACTGAAATCTCACAGGCCGCTTTCCTGAACAAGGAACTACACGTAACGGAAGACCACCTGGAGAGGGCAAGTTAGTCTCTTCCAGGGACGAGCCTCCAGCAGAAAGAGAGAAAGCAGCCCTGAAGGCATATACACACGAGCAACACAAGCAGGTTGTATTTATGTATCTGCACATACATATATATACATACATACATGCATGCATAACAATATATTCATAACAATGTAAGCATAGATACATAGCAATAATAATCATGAGAGAAGAGGCTATCAACTTGAAAGAGTGAGGGAGACATGGAAAGAGCTGGAGGGAGGGTTCTTGGGAGGGGCAGGAAGGAGGAAAGAGAAGGGGGAAAGTGATGCATATATTTTTTTTTTAAAGAAATTTCTCACCACGGATTGGCAGATTACTAAATAAACCGAGGAAAGATATCAGCAAACACAAGTGACAAAATTACAACACTCAAACGCTTGCCTAACACGCCCAAGGCCCTGGGTCCCATCCTCAGCGCTGCATATGCAGCTGTGGCGGCTCATGCCTTTAATCCCAGTGCTCGCTCAGGGGTGGAGTCAGGAGGATCAGAAGTGCAATGTCATCCTCTGCTACACAGCCAGCTCAAAGACCAGTTTGGAATTTAATAAAACCCCGTCTCCAGAACCAACAGGTGAATAGAGAAATAAAGGGTGAGTTTTGTCGTTCATGAAATAGATCTTATTTTTAATAACAGAAAGGAAAGAGCAAGAGTTGTGGCATCTGCTTCAAAACATTGCACTGGTGACTTAAGCAATTGACAGAGTGCAGGTCTTGGTGGAGGTGTGGTGACATCCAAGGCAATGGTAACGGCAGCATCACAATCCTCCCGCATGTTTAAAGCCTGAGTTTCGAGTCCAAATATCATCCGTCTGCCTGACATGTTTCTTTTCCCTCAACCTTGCCTCCCTATCTCCCCCACTGTTCCCATTTTTTAGATAGTTCACTTCAAGTATCAACATCTACACTCAGCAATCTTTTAGAACCTTCTTTCCCACTTGGCTTCCAAAGAGAGCGTGTCTCAAAGCTGCCCCCGTGGACCGGCATCCTCTGGGGAGCCGAGGTGGCACTAGTCGGCATTCAACACCCGCCCACGCAGCACAGCAGACACCTCAGGCAGCCGTGGAAGGCAAAGGATGATTTTGGAAACCAAGAGCCAATGTCATCGTTTTAATAAAATAAGAACAGACATTTTTGGCTTGCGTCCATTTGGCACGTGACCACTCGCAGACAAGCTTCTCAGAGGAGGTGATCCATCAGTCAGCCCATCCCATTGTGAGCGGCAGAGAAACAAATCACCAGGCCTTGCACATCATAAAAATGGAAATGGAGGAGGCTGTTCATTAATGCAGATGAGTTTTAAGCTTGGACTGCTTTGCGCTGTCGAGATTAACGCACACACAAGAAACTCTCCATGGGCCTTGGATCCTGGTAATATATAGTCCTTATTACCTTGCAAACTAATGAACCTTCCAAATCCAGAAGGGCAAAGTCAGAGAGACCAGATTCACATTAGAGCCTGCACGGAAGCTAGAGAGAGGCCATGGCTGCCTGAAATGGGATTTCCTCAGATGCTCTGCCCCAGCCATCAACCCAAAGCAGACAAGAATACTACAGTGGGACTGCTCTTTTCAAAACGAAAGAAACTAAAAATGGTTTACATAAAATCCCCCTGCTTTCCAACTGTGCAACTGAACAATAACCCAATTAGCAGCAGCAACAACAACAAAAGGTTAGTTGTGGCATCCTATCGAAACAGAAATGTATTTCCAAGAAGGCATGGGGGCCCTCAAAGATGACACAGTCAGTAAATGCTGGCTACACAAGCGTGAGGACCTGAGTCTGGTGTCCTGATGCCCAGCACCTGCATACAGTAAGATGTAGCAGCCCAGGCTTGTGATTTTGGCAATGGAGAGTGAGAGCAGAGACCAGAAAATGTGGAGCTTGCCGGCCAGTTGTTCGATTTTGTTATTGTTTTGTTTTTAAACTTCTTTGTCGAATCTTTGAAGGTTTCACATCATGCATCCCAACTCTGTTCACCTCACGGCACCCCATATCATCACCTCATCCCTGATGCATCCCCCCATGAAAGAAAGCATAACAAAGCAAGCAAGCAAGCAAACAAAAGCGAGAACAAAAAGAAAACTCCCCAATAAACCTAAACAGAACAAAAACCACAGCAGAAACAGCAAAATCTCTGCTTCTCTTTCTCTCCCGACTCTCCATCGCCTCTTCATCCATTCTGATGGCACTGGAGGCTTTGGTGTGTCATATAGTATACTGCTTTGTTAAACAGATTGACTGGCCACTGTNCCTCTTCATCCATTCTGATGGCACTGGAGGCTTTGGTGTGTCATATAGTATACTGCTTTGTTAAACAGATTGACTGGCCACTGTGCATTGCAATGAGTCATCAGTCTGTTCAAGGCCTCTGGTTTTTGGTCCACCATTTTCACTGGATCTTCACGGACCTCTTCTGGGGCATCCTGTGTCTTGGAGATCTTGCAGGTATCATTCTGCTGGACCAGTCCCTTCATGAGCTCCAGCGGGACATAGATGGGGTAGATGTTAGAGTGGGTCAGTTCAAGGCCCATTTGTGGGCCTGGGTGTTAGTCAGGCAGGTCAGATGGAGCCACTAGGATCACCCACCTCCAGTGTGGGGGGATGGAGTCAGTTCCCCCACAAGCATGCCCTCGGGGTAGGTTCATCCTTGACTATGATGAGGGATGGGGACCTTCTCTCCCAAGTGCAGAGGCCAGCTCTCTTGCTGTAGTGGGCAGCTATAGGTAAGGCCAGCTTTCTCAGGGCAGTGAAGGGCGGGACTGGCTCAATAAGGCCCTCTGATTTCATCTCACATGATTCTGAAGGCCTCTAGAGATGACACTGGCCACAGACACCAACACAAACCCCAGCTGGAGCTGGACCGTGAACCCAGACACGACCCCTCTCTTTCCAGTCCTATTGTCTTCTCCCCTCATATCCCACTCTCTCTTACTTAATAACAATTTCTTCTCTTAATAAACTACAGTGTCCAGTGATAGCTAAGACAGGCCATGTAGAGGAGGTTCAGGCTGTGGCTTGCCAAACCTTTTATTATTTTAATGAATAATTACTAGCACAATAAGTGCATATGTCTAATGAGAATTAACTATATATTTAGCATTACGCTAAGTACTTTCCATCAAAACATGGGCCTCATTTACTCCTATGAGATAAAAAGGTATTCTGATTTTACTGAGGTGACAGAGAAGGCACCAGGAAGATTGTTGGCTCTAGGTTGCTTTTTGAACTCAAATGGGTTTCTCCAAAGAAATGAGAATTAATATATAGATGGCAGAAAGATGTGGCAATTGGGAGGAGAAAGGAGAGTGGGAAGCTGGGTGGGGATGAAGGAGGGGAGAAATTTAGGGAGGGAAAGAATGGGAGAAGGAGAAAAGAAGGATAGAAATATGGAAGTTGTAGAGGGAGAGAAAGGAATGAGGGAGGGGAGGAGAGAGAAGGAAGTTAGGAGGGATGAGAGAAAAGCAGAGGGAAGGAAGGAGGAGGGAGGGTAAATATTATGATCAAGGATCATCCATCGTTCAATGGATTTGAATATTATTTGAATATTTGCATTTCAGATTCCTGCCAAAGAACATAAGATCAAATGTCTACTCTTTGATCTTTATAAAGCTTTCAATGATTAGAAATCATTCTTCCTGGAGGACTGCCTAAAGAATATGTACTCAATGCCTTCATTGAGATCAATAGTTCTTAATAATTAGAGAGAGTTCAGAGGCACCTTTATAAATCTTGCAAAATTATGGGCTCTTTTCCTAAAAATATAGATAAGGAATTTTGGATGATCAACAAGCAACTTCTTGGCTCCATCATGCGTTCTCCAGCGGACTGTTTATCTCTGAATGGGATGTCTAATGAATACTGTTGGACACTATGGCCTAGATTCTCTGGGCCCCCGTCCCATTTGCACTGTGGTAGGATAAAGTCTTGATAAGACACAACATCTGGGACGTGCATCTCAGAAGCTGCACATTGCCTACTAACGCCAAAGTCCTGTGTTCTCCGCACAGAGAGAGGAGGTATGAAGCAGGAGCATGTCTTGTGACTGAGGGTTCTTGGCCTTCATCATGTCCTCTCTGTCAGACTAGGATGAAATTCAGGCAGTAGAGCATGGTCCTACATCTCATAGACGAGATGCAAACATGCCAGCTTGAGATTCAAATTGGTGGCTTTCTAGAGCTGCTGAAACTGGCAAAGCGGACATACATCTCCTGACCCAGATTTGCCAGCCCACCATTGCCAGTCTAACCTGCTTTTACCCAGTACTACAGAATATACTTGTGATGCATGTGGTTTCTTCCAGTGCCTGTTGAAAGAAGAAATCCCTGGCTCAGGGTGAATCCATTAAGTGCAGACAGCATAAGAGACAGCTCGGTCAGTTAAGAGAGTTTGCTGCTGCTGCACAGTACCCAGATCCAGATCCCAGCAGCCACATAGGGGGACCTACCACCACTTTTAACTCCAGATCCGAGGATCTGATGCCCTCTTCTGGCCTCTGTGAGTACCTGCATTCAAGTGCACATAGCCACACATAGACATACACATAATCAAAAAGAAAATAAATATTTTAAAATTATTTTTAAATAAAAAAATTTAAAACATGTCAAGTCTATTTGCTAAGTGAACTATTGCTCCATCATTGTTTACAAAAATAATGTCTATAAAATAATTGTCTATAAAAATATAGAAGATAAGACTGATAGTGAGTTTTCCTTTACTTTTGAAAAACCATGTGAAAACCTGTTACTGCAGATGCTTCCTAGAATATACATATGTACAAAAGGAGTCTACATGGAGCCACTATACAGTGGAGAAGACAATGTCCCACCTAGACATTGTCTGCCACCAAATAAAAGCCCCAGTACTAGAAGTAGGTCACATCTCTTTCAGTCATTTGCCAAGCACTACAGGCTATTAGCAATGCTATTGGTTGCTCTCCACAACCTAAAATGGCTAGGCCCTAGTGCTGGTTGAAACAGTCAGCAAACGCAGAGAAATCAGGGAGGCACTCACTTAGAAGTTTTGCCTTTACTGACTAATGTTATGGTACTAGAAGGTTCTATTCACACTACTGGAAAGGTAATCATCAATCTCACATAGCTACGCACACTGCAAGCCACAAGAGCAAACTGCCTCCAAGATACACCCACTGGTGCAATAGTAAGTGGCACAAATGTTATGGGAGTGAGCCATCACTTTATTATTGAGTTTAAGACCCACTCCATGAGATGATACCCATTGATGACACTATTAATGAGGCCAAGATCCTGAGACCATATAAGTCATGGACCCAAGAGGGAAACCATCTGCTATTTTTCTTATAAATAAACATAGCAGTAAAATGGCCCCTGATGACATACTGCTATACCCAATGATCATGCATCATCCCCCCATCTGAGAAGCTTCTTGTAGTGATGATAATTAACATAACGACCCACAATTAAACAATGTGCAGGGAGTGAGGAACTTTGCAGCACCCAGTCCTTAATGGGGTAGGATGTCTTTATCAAATCCCTTCCCTAAAGGCTCAGAGATGAACGGGGAAAGACATAAGACCAGAGAGGCAGTGGACAACTCCAAGGAAGCAGCATCTTCCGGACACACCCGGGCAGATGCTCTTATGAACTCACAGAGCCTGGGACAACATGCACAACTTCAAGCCACACAGAAATCTCAGTACAGAGAAGAGAAAGTGGGCACAAAGTCCTACCCCTAACTGAAAAGCTACTTGCAGTTGGCAGCTGCTGGGAGATAAAAACCAGTTTTCTTCAGTGGAGTGGCACTGAGTATATCAGCCATACTCCAGGACAGGCCTCAGACTCAGAAGTAGTTAACCAACATAAAACAGACTCTCTGTGTGTCTCTCTGTCTCTCTCTCTGTTTGGATGTGCATGTGTTTTTGTCTGTTTATTGTTTATTTATTTATTTATTTATTTATTGAGTTTGGTTTGGTTTCTAAGAGAGAGAAAGATACAGAGTTAGGTGGATAGGGAGGCGGAGAGGATCTGGGAGGTGTTGTGGGGGAGGGGAAAAGACTGTGACTAAAATATATTGTATGAAAAATTATAAATTTAAATTAAAAAGTGTTTTCTTAACAATACTTACTGTTTTCTTTTTTAATGTGTGTGTGTGTGGTCTGTGTGGCCATGCCCCTATGCTTTTGTCGGGAGCATTTTATTGCAGCAAATGGAAAAGAAACTGAAACCATTCACTTCCGTGAAACCTAGAAAAGTCTCAGAATGTGGAATGTGAGGGCTGAGATCACTGAACAAGCAATGAGCTATTCCAAGCAAACGAGGTCACTGCCTGCAGTTGTCACGGGCCATGACCCGCCATCATGGCTCTGGAGCACCAGTTCCCACACAGCCCCCCAGCCTTCCGTTACTTTCCCAAAGATTCCTGAAGGAAAACGATGTTTGTTCTTGTTGCACAGTTGCAGGACCGCGTCTGGGAACTAGAGCAAAGCAGCACTTGGCGGGAAGCTGCGCCAGATGGAACGCATGGCTGGGTCTGTGAATTGAAGACTGAAGCTTACAAGGCCAAGGTTGCTGTTTCAGTGGGGTTATCTTTCTGTGGGGGAAGGAAAATCACTTCTGAACAATTTGCTGAGGCTGCACTAAATTCTGCCAGCTGTCTCAAAACTGCCCAAGACTGACTGGGATGAGGCTTCAGGGCAGCTGAGGGAGAGCCAAAATGACAGCTAATGGACCCCGTTTGACAGCTGCAACTTTAAACCAATGAGACTTCTGGAAGCACTTTGTAACCTGGTGTCTTCATCAGCCTTGCTGACTCAGAAGCGTGGGGAAAGTTGTGAGGCCTTACTCTAACTTCCAGAACTTAACCCAACCTAGAATCACCTGGGATAAAGGGCCTCTCAGATGCCTGGGAGGGATTACCTTAATTACATTAATTGACGTGGGAGGACCCACCCAGTATGGCTATACATACATATGTAGAAGAGATGAGGTGCAGCCACACTTGGGTTAATTCATTGATCTCTGCTCTGTCTGTGGTTGTGATGTGATCCCTGCTTTAGCTGACGGTTGTCACCCAGACCTGGGAGCCAAACATTTTCTCTCCTATGCTGCTGTTGTCAGGGTGCTTTTTCATTGCAGCAGAAAGAACAGAGAAAGAAAGAAACCCATGGCAACACGAAAACTGAGATCCAGCCCTGACCTGCTGGGAATGTTTAGTCGTTCAAACGTTTAGCAAGAAGTATGGGAAGGAATGTAGTATAATAACAAAAGTAATGCTGATAATAACAATAACAACAATTAGGGTTGGTTCACGTAGGATGCTAACACATTATTCCTTTCAAGGATAAGGCTTATTAGAATGACTAGGCCTATGGTCATAATTGGGCCCTGAGGTTGAGCCGGGAGAGCATTAGACAGAACACAATGGGCTTGGAGGGATCTACAGCAGTGCCCTTAAAGGGAAGAGGGAGGGAGTCCCTTTAAAAGCTGGAGAGGAGCTTCCCATTAAGGCTGAGAATAAGAACAGATAAAGATAAACAGAGATAAAGAGGTGGCTGCCCTGAAAGAGACAGCGGAGGGAGTCAGGGAGCCTCTTCCCTGAACAGTCTTCACAGCGTCCCAGAGAGAAATCCCTGAGGCATCTCCAGAGCAATCTCCAGAGCATAGGAAAGATCTGACTTCTTATCACATGTTAACGGTGGCAGGAAGGTTGAAATCATGTGTTTGGGACCCCCTCACAGCAGGGGGTTCCTCCTTGACCCAGCATTAAACACAAACCTCACCCAAACACCTGTCTTCACAGCAGGGAAGGAAAGTTAAAGCGGCAGCTTTCTGACTCAGGCAGAAGACAGCAGCAAATGGCCGTGCAGGTGTTTCTGCGAGGAGAAGGGCAAGTCTGTGTTCGCATGGGCTGGGATATAGTGGTAAAGGAGACTGGGGAGAAGGGAGAAGGGGGAGGGAGGGGAAGGGGCACTTGTCCTGGGGGCGGGGCAGACGAAGGACTTGCCTCTGGATTGAGAGGAGATAGATGTGGCACATAGGCAAATGGAGGTTTATAGATAAAGGGGGAAACCCTGTGTTTGGATGAGGTGTTTGAAAAGATACCACTAGAGTTGATATCTGAAAAGGGAACATCTGGTCCTAACATTGATTGATAACTGAAGGTCTTTGATCTACTATCTGAAGGGGAACATCTGGTCCCCAAGGCTACCTAATGAACTTTTGAACTTTAAAACTGTCATCTAATAAGAATAATGTTACTGTGCTTGCTTATTTTTTTAACCCCTACTGAACTTTTGAACTCTGAAACTGCCATCCAATGAGACTGATGTTGCTATGCTTGCTTATTTCTGAAACCCCTATACTCTATAAAAAGCTGTATGACAATCATGCTGTCTGTGCCCAGTTTGCCAAACTGGATGCCCATGAGCTCATGAACAATAAAATATAACCTCTTGCTGATTGCATCCATCAGGCCTGGTTCTTGGGGAAAGGGAAACTTCTCACTTTGGTGGCTTCTTTCAGTGTTTAATTTTAATTGGACATGTTAGTTGTGGAAGCCAAAGGAGGCTTCTGATTGCTGGACTTTGTTAGTCAGCTTCAGGAGGCAGGACTGGCCAAACAAAGGAGTGGATCTTGGTGGCTAGCTTTAAGAATGAAATCTAACCGTGTTCAGCAAGGCAAATGAAGCGGGAGAGAAGGACAAGGCCTGCCAGAGCCACATGTTTGAGTGGGCTAGCATCCCTTCAGAATTAGTTTGGAGTAGTGTTTGGGTCACCGAGCATGAAGGAACAGGGACCACAAAGGGAAAGCTGCCAATTCATAGTGCAGGTTTTTCTGTCCCAGAGAAAGCTAAAGGGAGGTGTGGCCTGACTCAGGCCTTGGGGATTGAAGTGAAGGCGCAGGGCCCGTGTCCTAACAGGGATGGGGCTGGTTACATTACCTCCCTCACATTTTGAGATCGCCACAATGGCTATATGACTCTCGGATGCGTCACCTCTCCCTAATGTAACAGCAGCCACTCATTGAGTGCTTCAAATACCATTTGAACCTTATGATCTCGTAGTCCGCAGAGACGGGTCTAACAGAGCTCAAAGCAGTGGCTACAGTTATTTCTGAGGCATAGGACAAAATGAATCCTCATCTTGGCCGATGTCTATCACCTCCTCATGCTATTTGGCACCTCCCTTACTCCTCTTCTGCAGCCATGTCTCCTTACTGACCCTGATCTTGCTACCCAGGTAATCTAAAAGAGCCTCTAATTCAAGATCCTTAATTGACCTGCAAAGTTGCTTTACTCATACATGGGGAATCTTTAATAGTTCTATGACTGAGAAGGCTGACATCTTTGAGGCTGTTATTCTGCCTGAAAAGCCTGGTAAATAGGATAGAGTGGCAAGACGCAGGAGAACATACTTTCCCACACTGGACACTGGATGCTCCAAAGGAGCTGCAGAAGCTGGCTCCACGCACTGCACTTGGACAACCAGGAAAGGAACTTTCTGCCCCCAGAATAAACATGGAGAAATACTCTCCAACACTGGACAGTCTTTAGAGATGACCAGGAGTTCTCAGGCAGCGGGAAAGATCAAGATGAATGTGCCCAACAGCTGATCGGGAAGAATGGGGATGTGCTGATTGCCCTGCAGGCCTGACAGCAGCAGGGAGAAACCAATCGATGTAAGTAAGAAAGATACTCCACTCGGTCCGATTTAATTATAACTGGAACTGGACCTGGTCTTCTAGAGTCCAGACCAGACCATTGAACTTTAGACATATTTAAGCACAACACAGTTTTGGGAAAGAGTATTCAGATAACAGTGAGCTTAGTCCCAAGTGCACAACAATTTCAGACATTTTCCATTGAGATCTTTACAAATTACATCTGGCTTCTTTCATAAGAATGGACACTGTTGACTCAGAGATAGTGCCCAAGATTTTGGGTCTAGGACTTGACTGAGATAAACATAATGCCAATGGGTATTGAGATTGGCCTGGCCCTAAGCTAACATAGGAGTCTCTTAGGCTGTTGTAAAGCACAAGGGACCTCACTCATAAGAGTGGGTTTTATGCTGTAAAAGCAATGCTCAAGGTTTAAGGGGAAAGGGCCTGAGATGAGTAAATTCTGAGAGATACGGCAGAGCCTGCCTCATCAGACAGCAGAATCACAAGGGGGTGAATGACATCATTCCTAGTGGTCCAGGAAGAGTAGTTGCGCACATTATTCCATTGAAGAGATTAGCTGTGTGCTGACCTTTCCCGGCTTCTCCAGAAGTTATCTGTGTATACAAGACCAGTGCTCACACCAGCAGCTCACAACCATCTGTTGTCCAGTTCCAGGGGTTCCGATGCCCTCTTCTAGCCTCAGAGAGTACTCCTATACATGTATATATACACACAGAGACATACACGTACATACATGAATAAAAGTAGAAATTAAAATGTCAAGCTATTGCACTGAAACAAAAGTAAAAACTTTAAGTTATTATAGTCTCATCTCCCAGGAGGAGGAAGGAGTACATGAGGCCCCACCTCTCCATAAAGACTTCTAAGAAGATGAGGAGAGACATTTTTCTCAGTGGCATAGCAGCTCCTGTAAACATACCCCCACCCACACTCCTGTAAACACCCCTCACTGAGTCTCAGAGAGAGAGAGAGAGAGAGAAAGAAAGGGGGCTCATTGGGAAAGTAGATTGACAGAAATGGAAAGGGGTCAAGCGAGGGAAGGGGGTGAATATGATCAAAGTACATCAGGCATATAAATGAAAATGTCACAGTGAAGCTCACTATACATAATATATGCTAATAACAATTTTTAAAAAGAAAAATTAGTCTTCTAGTTGAGTGTGGTGGTGCATCTCCTATAATCCAAAAACTAGAGGTTTAGGCAGAAAAATCACCTTCGAGTCCAAATTGGGCCACATAGCAAGCCCTTGTCTCAAGAAAGCAAAACAACAAAAGTAGCCTACTGAAAAATATGAAGTAATTTAAGAAAGGTTCTTAACAAATCTGACAGTGATGGGACAGAGGGGTAGAAACACAAGCCACTGCCCACAGTCAGGCCATCACCCTCAGCTTTCTCATCCAGTCCCTGACTGACGCAGAAATTCTGTAAACCATTCCCCATTTACGTGAACTCAGATGGATTTTTGTGCCATTATAAATGTTTCCAGACTAATTTATTTTTATTATATGCATGCATTATTTTAAAGGTAAAACACAGTCATTCCTCTGTGTACATATGGTGGATTGAATAAGAATGGCCCCCATAGGCTCATAGATTTGAATGGTTGGTCATTAGGTAGTGGCATGAGTTGACAGGGATCTGGCCGGAGGTGTGGCCTTGTTGGAGGAAGTGTGTCACTGGAGGTGGGCTTGGAGGTTTCAAGTACTCAAGTCAATGCCCAGTGTCTCAGTCTCTTACTAAGGCCTGCTGATCCAAATGTAGAACTCTCAGCTGCCTCTCCAGCACCATGTCTGTCTGTGTGCTGCCATGCTTCCCACTGTGATGACAATGGACTAAATCCCTGAACTCTAAGCCAGTCCCAATTAAATGTTTTCCTTCATAGGAGTTGCTGTGGTCATGGTGTCTCTTCACAACAATAGGACACTAAGATAGCATATATTCACATGTAGGTGTATATCTGTAAAAGGGGTGTGTGTGTGTGTGTGTGTGCGTGTGCGTGTGTGTGTGTGTGTGTGTCCAGACTGGTACTAACCCTAGGTGTTGCTCCTCAGGAACTTTCCATCTTGATTTTTGAGACAAGGTCTCTCACTAGGTCCTGAAACTCATGGATGAACCAAGGCTTGCCAACAAATGAGCCCTAAGTATCAACCTGTCTCTGTCCCCCCAGCCCTGGGATTACAAGCTCACATCACCATACCCAGGTTTAAAACAAAATAGTCTGACAGATGGAGAAGAGAGTCGGCAGTTCAGAATACATATTTGTACTGGACCCAAATTTGGTTTTCAACACCCACATTGAGTGGCTCGCAACACATGACATGACAAGGACCCCCACACATGTGACATACACTCATTCACACATGTAAATAAACTAAACCTTTAAAATATATTAAAATAAATTAGTCTTTAAATATGCTTACCAGCAAAGTAAATCAGAAATTTTATCTAAGCCATAGAATAGTGAATGCAGAAGAACCACAAACATATGCTCACTTCTTCACGTCACCGTCAGCCAACAAAATGCAAATTGAATATACACCATGCCTGTCAAAGTGGCATAAATTTAGAAGTGCAGTCCCAACTGCAGGTCAAGATGTAGAGAAAGCTGTGCTTTGCAAGGAAATGTGAAAAAGTTGTGGGCTGTTTGGAAAGCAATTTTACAACACTGATTAAACTGCAGATTAAAATTCAAGACGGCGAACCAGAGACTGGAAGTGTATCCCTCAGAAATCAATAAAACCCCAGAACTGCGGTCTGACTGTTAGCACATTGTTCACTGTCCTGAAAACCTGGTGTGAAAGAAAGCAGATGGCCAGGCACCGTGGACAGACAGGTTGCGTTAGGATTCCCCCACACCACATCTTTGAAAACATGGGTACCAGTTAGGAAGGGGTGTCCTTGAGACTGTTTTGAAGGAAATTTTTCAGGGCTGGTGAGATGCTCAGTGTATAAGGGCACTTGTCAGGCCTGGAGATCCGTGTTTGATCCTCAGAATCCACATGGTAGAAGGCGAGAACTGTTTCCTGCAAGTCCTCCCCCAATCTCCACACAGGTCTATGACCAGAAGAGAAAAGAAGGAAGGATGGAAGGTAAAGAGAAAGGGATGGGAAAACCAGATAAAATGTCTTACCACTTGAGACTGCACCATCTGTGATTTTGGTCGCAAGGCCTGACCAAATCCAATCCTGGAAGAATCTTGCTAGCTTCCTCAATTTGGAAACTTCTATTTTTATAACTACCTTGCTGTAGTCCCACCGCTGTCCCAGTTCATGCCCTAAGATATGGAAGAAGCTTCAGTGCTAAGAAATAAAGTAGTGACCAACCCTCAAATGAGTTCCACCCAAGTGGTGGCCCCAATTAGCTCAAGTCATATTTATATTTCAAAAACAAGCATGTTTTTCCAGAGTAATAAGCACGTTTTTCTCACCCTCCAAAGTTAACCTCCAACAAATATGTCAAATATATTTTTCCTCAACTACATAAAACATCTTTTAATCCAAAACAGCACTTATCATTTTGCTATCTTAGCCAAATATCAAGCCAGGTACATCCTGTCTTTACAAAAGGAAAAGGAGATAAACATAGGCACACATTTTCAAGAACATAATCTTGATCAAAACTTAACAAAGCATATTTCCAGAAACAGGGGTGGTCCGCCTCCGATCCTGTCAGCACTGAATCAGGACAGCTCCCTGGGTCTGAAGTGGCAGTTGGCATCCCGAGACAAGACACCTGAGGAGCATCAGCTCCCAAAGAATTTTAGAAAAAAAATATTTGAGAAAAAAATAGGGTCACATCTGTCCCATGCATGACTGACAAAGTGACACTAAAAACCACCAAGAGAGTTGTCGATGTTATGACGGGGAAGAGAGTGTGCAGGTGGCACTGCCCCAGCAGTATTCTGCACAGTCCTGAAGTCCACTGGTCCTTGCCAAATGAGACTGTCCCCGTGGGCTTCGCCTCATCTGGAGACCTGTTGGACAAGCACTCATATACTGGTCCAAAACTAAGCCCCATGATTCCCAATGCTACCTAATCCATAACACTTGTTAACCACAACTGACTAAGATGTTTACTGGCTTTGATTTTATCCAATGATACCTTAAACTTCACTAAGGAAATGAGTTTTCATTCCTGTAATGTCAAATTTTATGATATCAAATTATGTTAATAAAACAATAAAAAAAATCCTAGCACTTAGTAAAAATGTATGGCACACCAGAGGTTCTAGTTTTTATTCCATTGCTGTGATAAAGCATTCTGGCCAAAAACTAAACATGTACACACACACAAACACACGCATACACAGACACACACGCACACATACACACACCCTCACAACAAATGCAGGAGGCAGATAAAGCAGTAAGACAATAACATTTGACCAGGAGGGAATTGGAGCACAGCAAGTTCAATTAGGGAAATTGCTCCATGAGCTGCAGTTAATGCAGACGCCCACAACTAGTCAAAATGCTGAGAAAGTGACCGTTGAGTGGTCAGCCTGAAGTGGGATATCACACACACCCAAGCCTGGCGAAGACGAGGCAGAAGGAGATTATGAGTCAGCGTGTGGGCAGAGGCTAGGAAATACTGTCTTCTGGTCATGACCTTTGCACTCATGAACTCAGCAGCTGTGGTTGCCAGCACAAGACCCAGCGAGAAGACATGCCAGCATCAATGCAGAAGACATTGTGAGTCCCAAACCCTAGCTGAGGCGCTTCCAGTAGTCACAGCTGCTGGAGAAGGGAGAGACATTTTCTTCAGTGGTGTAGCCACCAATAAAGTGTCCTTGCTCCAGCACAGAAGCCCTTACTCTTGCACATGTCAGCAACTGTGATTCAATTCAGTAGATCACCAAAAACATGGAAACAGGTGGAGACCATATTGGAAAGACGGGGTTCAGAGTGATGGAGGGTCATGGGGGGATGAGAGTCAACCAGTGAGTCGTGTACATGTCTAAAATTGTCAAAGAACACACCAACAAGGGGGGGGTGGAAAGATGTACACCTTTTAAAGTGACAATAGCAACCAGTTTTCTATATAGGAACAGCCAATTATCTACAGTGGCCACTGAACCGACATCCACCTCCTGAGCAGCCTGTGCCTTATATGAAGACTGAACTCTCTCTGTTTTTGCTTACCACCATCCTCCATGTGTTTTCCAAAGACTTGAAACTGACGTAACAGCTGTATTACACACTGCCATGGCCCTCAACTATTTGAAGTTCATGTGCCCATGCCATGCTTATAAAAATCATCTATCACAATCTCCCTCCATGCTGAGACACCCAGAAGGCAAGGGAAACATCATAAAAGACTCAAAGTTTTAGAGTTTAAAATGTTGTCACTTGAAAAAAAAAATCCAATGAACACAGCAGCCCAATATCCAGTCACTTCACGTTTCAGAGTGTGCAACAGAGGAGGTGTAATTACAGTGGTTAATTGGCTCCTGGTAAAATGTCACTGCAGATGAGAACTCATTAATGCATCTTTTCAGTCACAAGAGATGCCAGGTGCTTTACTAAGGGTCCACCATGTGCCATCCTCACTTCCTTCTCTCACCTCCCTCCATGACAAAGAAAATACAAACATCAGTGTGCACCTTATGATCAGAAATACGTTCTCTACAATTTATGTTTAAAAAATCAAAACAGAACAAGCATGTGTGTCATGTAGCTGGAGAAGCTTCTACCTAATTCAGAGAAGCCCGCATCTGGTTTCTGTCTAAAAGCCTGACCTCTAAGAATTAAACAAGAGAATGAGTTCAATAGATAAGTTAGTAAAATATGCTCACCTTGATCTGTACTTGTTAATACTATTTTAGAAAGTTCATATGTATATAAAATCAGACTAAAATAAATCTGTTATCAGACTCTCCTGTCAATAGACAACATCAGAGACCATAATCAGCCCTTGAAACCAGAATAGTCTGAAAAGGAGTTAAAATATTTCCCATGTTTAAAAATTAAAGCTTGCAGCTATTGTAGTTTAGTTAGGGGTGTGTGTGTGTGTGTGTGTGTGTGTGTGTGTATGTGTGTGTGTGTGTCTTTGTGCCTCTGCGTGTATATGTGTGTGTCTATGTCTGTGTGACTCTATACGTGTGTGTGTGTATGTCTCTGTGTGTGTGTCTGTATCTGTGTCTCTGTGTATGTGTGTCTGCTCTGTGTGTGTATGTATGTTGCTGCAGGGTATGCATGTATGTGGGGGGTGCAGGTGTGTGTGACCTTCACAGGTAGACAGCAATCCTCAATGGCTCTCTATCCTCTTTTTTGGAACAAGGTCTCATGTCCCTGGAGGTCTGGCTACAATATCTGGCTGGCCCGAGCACTCCCAATCCTCTTGTTTCTGCCTCCCCAGCCCTGGGATCACAGAATAGTGTAGAAGGATGAATAGAGGCTGGGGAGGTGGTTCCATGGGTAAAATGTGTGTCTACAAGCCTGAGGTGCTGAGTTTATCACCAGAATTGTTTTCTTCATGCTAAAACAAAAGAACTAGACATGGTGGCATGCACAATGTAATCCCACCACTGAGGAGGCAGAGACAGGGGTGTCCCTGGGCCTCACTAGCCAGACAGGCCACTTCCAGGCCAGTGAGAGACTGTGTCTCAAAACAATAAAGGTTGCTAGCACCTAAGAGACACTATCCGAGGTTGCCTTCCGGCCTCCTCACGTGTGTACAATGTGCATAAGCACCCACATACAGTAATACACACAAGCAACAAATAAAAATTAAGGGTAAATATACAAAAGGGACAAATAAAATGTCTAAATCATGCTCCAGACAGAGAGCAAGTCACTAATGGACGCAGAGAAGCAGCAAGGTTGGGGTGGGAGTTGATGCCACATGTCTCTGGGAGTGCAAAAAAATTGATGAGGAGGGGATCCAGCAAGGAGGCAGGAGACCTATTCCTGGGGTTCACACCAGACACATTATAGTCTAACATGGATTCACAGAGTTTAAATGAATGGGTGACGTTGAGTCTCATGGTCCAGACAATAGCCATGGTTGAAGAATTCCCTCCACCCACTGCATTCCTGAAATAGCTCTCCAGAGGAAACCGCCCCTTTTGACACAAACAAAACTCTCTGCCCTCTTCCTGGGGCTCCACAAGCCTCAAGAATGCCAACACCTCCTGCTTACCTAAGAAGGGGCAGAAAATGGGAACGGTGACGGACACTCGGTCCTCAGTTGGTGCTGCTGTTTGAAAGGGTTGGGAAACATTTAGGGACAGAGCCTGGCTGGAGGAAGAACAGCATTAAGTACAGGCTGTGGGGCTTTATGTCCTAGCCCCACCTTCTATTCTTGCATGCTTCTTGAGGGCAACAGGATCAGCAGCTCCAGGTTCCTGCCACCCTGCCTTCCCTGCCATCATGGACTCTGCCCTTTTGCAACCGTGAGCTCAAATAAACCCTTCCTCTTTCGTTTTTCTGGAGGACTTTTACAATAGCAACAGAAAAATCACTAACACGATGGCTCTTTTATCCTCTGCCTGAACTTGCCTGAGAGGGTAGATGGCTATATTCAGTGGCTGTGGCAGCTGTGAGCCATCGACTGGGTGGCTTTGAATACCTCGTGATTTCTCAGGTCACAGTCCTAGAGTGCAGGTCAAGGTGTGACTATGGATGATTAACTCCACACCGTCCATGCCCTTCTTCTTCCTCCTCCTCCTTCTTTCTTCATCGCCTTCTCCTTTTTTTTCTTGTGTGTATGTGTGCATGCATGCATGTGCATGATTCACACGTGTCTGAGTCCAAGCAGAGGTCACAATCTTGGCTATCACCCCTCAGGTCCTATCCATCTTGAATTTTGTTCTTGTTTATCTTTATTTTGTTGGCGAAGGAGGGAGCTCATGACTTGGCATGTGAATGGAAGCCATAGGCCAGCTTGTAGGAGTGGGTTCTCTCCTCACAGCATGTTATTCCAGGGATGAATCCAGAACCTCAGGTTTAGCACCTGATAAGCCATCTCACCCTCCTCTCTTTGTTTGTTGAAACCCTGTCTCTCACTAGCCTGGGGCTTTCAAAGTAGACTAGGCTAGCTGGCCAGCGAGTCCCAGGGATCTTCCTATAGCCACATCCCCAGCACCCAGATTACAAGCATGTGTTGTCATGCTTTGTTGTTTTATTGTGATCTGGGGATAGAACATGGGTCTTTGCATTTGTGGGGCAAACCCTTTATTCACTGAGCTTTCCCCTCAGACTCCAAACCTTTCTTTTATGCTCTGGTTTTGCCAAAATCCTGATAGTTCTTCGACTGGATTAATCCACGCCTTAATCACCACACCTTTTCTCTATTAATCTGCAAAACTCCTGCTTCCAAATCAGGTCACATGTGCGGGTGCTGAGAGACTTTGACTGTCAATATATCTTGGAAGGAAAAGGAAGAATCCAGTCAATTGAAAGCTCTCTAAACACACATTCCAGATCACTGATGAGATTAGAGAGTGCCATACTTCTGAAAATAATAACTGTTTGGGGGGATTTTTATATACAGAAAATTAAGCACATTCCCCTATCTGGAAATAGGTATAACCATACCTCGTTCCTATAAAAATCTAAGGTACAAATCACCCTGTGGGGATGCCATGATCTTAGCACCTGGATAAATCAGTCTCCTACTTTGTTCTGTCTGCATGTTTTCTCCAGTAGGGTATGCTGTCACATCTGGTTCTCACTTGCATTTCTGAGAAACAACAGCAGGAAGGACTAATAGTATAAGATAGTATAGAGATATGATATAATATTTATTAAATATACTATTTTATCATGCCACACCACACACTAAAACTCATCAAATCACATTGTATCATATATCACATACCATACCACCAGACAGTACCATACCACACCGCATCATACCATGTATCATACACACAATACCACACCACATAACACCATATCATACACCATATCACACATTACACACCACACCACATCATACCACATGTCACAAACCATACCCCAAAACACTACACCACACATCATACCATACATCACAAACCATACACCTGTAGTGTATAGGGAGCAGGCCTGTTTTTCGTCCGGCCCAGCTCCCGCATGGCTAGCTTATACCCCGAAA